>CAJVSB020000034.1:0-97829 GCA_911865555.2 Thlaspi arvense
GACTGTAAAATTGCTTTTGTCAGAAGTTGTTGGCCAAGTTCAAAATTGTCTAGAAATTCGAATTTGTATTCAAAAATAACAAATTATATATTGTTGAAAATCTTATAACGTCTACTTTCATTCAAAATTAGATTCGTACAAATTTGACTTTTGTATTTTGAGATATGATAAAAATACTGTACTATACTCATTTTGTCTGCTGACAGTGCAACTCAGTAGAAATGCCCACTTTGAAAAATTATATCTGACAATCTATAAGTGTAAAATGTGCATATAATATATGCATTTAAAGCTCAGCACATCTACTTTATAAATAAGATTAATTCAGAATTTTATTTATATTATAATTTATAATTTACTAATTAAAACTAGTATCGTGCAGATTTCAAAAACGACATTTTTAGAAAATAATATATGAGATTGATATAATAAACTGCTTTAATACAAAATAATATATATGATGAATTATATATCAAAATAAAGATATTTGAGTGTAGTTTCATATAAAATTAACTTTATAATTTTTTTGACTTTTCTATAGTAAGATATAATAAATTTACTACACTTATGTCTAATTTAACAGTTTCACAATCTAGTACAAGTAATGTATGTAATTAAACAATAAACTTAATATTATAAATTGTCTATATTATTTATTATATAAATAATATAATAATTTTAATTTGTTTTGTCATTATCAAAATAAATATGAAATCTTGAGACTAACAATCTCCCATTTTTGGTGATGACAAAACAAATTGCAATGCAAGAAATTCATTAAGTACATATCATGTAATTTATCCTCCTTTTTGACATAATTAAAAAAATAAATTATATAAGCTCCCTCTCAAAATATGCATGAAAAAATATTTATAAATTTTTTCACTTTCAAAAAAGAATTGATGCAAAATAATATTAACTATATACTTGAGTCTATAAGACCAAGTTCTCTTTCAAAAAAAAAAAAATCTCTTCTTCATTAAGGGGTTTTGTTAAAAAATATCTGCTAGCTATATTCGGTATATACAATTCTAGTGTTATGTCACCTTTTGAACATGATCTTCAGGAAGTGATGTCTAATATCAGTGTGTTCGTTCTTGAGTATTGAATAGGATTTATTAGAAATATTGATAACACTAGTATTATCATACTTAATAGGAATGTGTTCATATTTAAATCCAAAATCTATAAGGTATGTTTCATCCATAAAATTGTGCACAACAATTTTTCGCGGCTACATATTCCGCTTCAAACACCAATACAAATTATAGTGAAGATAGAATAGAAATGTAGCAATTCTCTTAAGTAGGATTAGCTACCACTCATGTACAAAAATGATCTCACTTCAAAAGGCACTCTCAAGAATAAAACAATTTCCTCTTTACACTTTTTGATCTAGTAATAAATAAATAAACACAAAGAATTAGAGAGAAATTAAGAAGACTTTTGAGAGCTTGTTGTTATATTTTTTCTCTCTTCAATCTATGCTCCTTTTATAGGCAAAAACACTAAGGAGACGTTGCCTTTGTGGAAGACAAAATCATTTCTCAACAGTAACTGCACAATAGCTTATTCAAAAATTCAAATAAAATGACTCCGAATGTTTAAAAATTCTAAAAAATTCTTGATACTCCTGAATGAGTTTGTTTTCAAATGCAAAAAGAATCATTGAATTATAGTACACCGTTTGAGAGAAATGATCAAAAGTTCATCAATATGTCAGACTGTAAAATTGCTTTTGTCAGAAGTTGTTGGCCAAGTTCAAAATTGTCTAGAAATTCGAATTTATATTCAAAAATAACAAATTATATATTGTTGAAAATCTTATAACGTCTACTTTCATTCAAATTAGATTCGTACAAATTTGACTTTTGTATTTTGAGATATGATAAAAATACTGTACTATACTCATTTTGTCTGCTGACAGTGCAACTCAGCAGAAATGCCCACTTTGAAAAATTATATCTGACAATCTATAAGTGTAAAATGTGCATATAATATATGCATTTAAAGCTCAGCACATCTACTTTATAAATAAGACTAATTCAGAATTTTATTTATATTATAAGTTATATTTTACTAATTAAAACTAGTATCGTGCAGATTTCAAAAACGACTTTTTTAGAAAATAATATATGAGATTGATATAATAAACTGCTTTAATAAAAAATAATATATATGATGAATTATATATCAAAATAAAGATATTTGAGTGTAGTTTCATATAAAATTAACTTTATATTTTTTTTGACTTTTCTATAGTAAGATATAATTAATTTACTACACTTATGTCTAATTTAACAGTTTCACAATCTAGTACAAGTAATGTATGTAATTAAACAATAAACTTAATATTATAAATTTCTATATTATTCAATATATAAATATATATAATAAATTTAATTTGTTTTGTCATTATCAAAATAAATATGAAATCTTGAGACTAACAATCTCCCCATTTTGGTGATGACAAAACAAATATGCAATGCAAGAAATTCATTAAGTACATATCATGTAATTTATCCTCCTTTTTAACATAATTAAAAAGATAAATTATATAAACTCCCCTCAAAATATGCATGAAAAAATATTTAAAGATTTTTCACTTTTAAAAAAGAATTGATGCAAATAATATTAACTATATACTTGAGTCTATAAGACCAAGTTCTCTTTCAAAAAAAAAAAAATCTTTCTTTATAAGGGGTTTTGTAAAATATCTGCTAGCTGATATTCGGTATATACAAATTCTAGTGTTATGTCACCTTTTTGAACATGATCTTTCAAGAAGTGATGTCTAATATCAATGTGTTTCGTTCTTGAGTATTGAATAGGATTTTTAGAAATATTGATAACACTAGTATTATCATACTTAATAGGAATGTGTTCATATTTAAAATCCAAAATCTAGTAAGGTATGTTTCATCCATAAAATTTGTGCACAACAATTTTTCGCGGTTACATATTCCGCTTCAGCTGTAGATAATGCAACTGAATTTTGTTTCTTACTAGCCCAAGAAACTAAAGATTTTCCAAGAAAATGAGAAGTTCCACTAGTACTTTTTCTATCTAATTTACATCCTCCAAAATCCGCATCCGAATAACTTGTAAGTTCAAAGGAAGTTCTTCTAGGATAAAATAACCTACACTTATAATTCCTTTAAGATGTTTAAGAATTCTTTTAACGGCATGCAAATGAGATTCTTTTGGATTTGTTTGAAATCTAGCACACAAACAAACATTAAACATGATATCGGGACGGCTAGCAGTTAAGTATAATAAACTACCGATCATACTTCTATATAGCTTGATATCTGTAGTTTTCCATCAATATCTTCATCAAGTTTGGATGAGATACTCATAGGAGTTCTCATGATCTTAGAATTATCCATCCCAAATCTTTTTAGTAACTCTTTAGTGTACTTAGCTTGATTTATCACAATCCTTCTTTGAGTTGTTTTATTTGAAAACCAAGAAAGAAATTTAACTCACCCATCATACTCATTTCAAATTCATTTTGCATAGATGAAACAAATTTTTCACATAAAGATTCATTGGTAGCTCCAAAGATAATGTCATCTACATAAATTTGAACAATAAATAAATCATCATTTTCTTTCTTATGAAAAGAGTATTATCCACTTTTTCCATTGAAAATCCATTTTCTAATAAAAATTTTGAAAGCCTTTCATACCATGATATAGGGCTTGTTTTAAACCATATAAAGCTTTTAAAAGTTTGTAAACATGATCTACATTTTTTTCATTTTCAAACCCGATGGTTGTTTCAACATAAACATCTTCAACAATAAAACCATTTAGAAAGGCACTTTTAACATCCATTTGAAATAGTTTGAAGTTCTTATAAGATGCAAATGTAAGTAATATTCTAATAGCTTCAAGTCTAGCTACGGGAGCAAAATTCTCTCCATATTTTATTCATTTCTTCTTGATTGGAATCTTGAGTTACAAGTCTTGCCTTATTTCTAATTATATTACCGGATTTATCAAATTTATTTCTAAACACCCATTTGATTCCAATAACCATGTGATCACTAGGTCTAGGCACTAATTCCCTAACTTTATTTTTTTCAAATTAATTTAATTCTTCTTGCATAACTAAAACCCAATTTTCATAATTAATAGCATCTTTAATAGTTTTGGCTTCAATTTGAAAAATAAAAGACAAGCATTCACAAATATTTTTCAATTGATTTCTAGCCTTTCTACAATCACTAGATCTCCAACAATTTGTTCCTTAGGGTGACTAGATTTATACTTCCAAGCTTTTGACAAATCACTATGTAAGTTTCATCAAAGTTTTCTATATTAGGGGATTTTCAATTTCTTTTTCCTTATCATTAATATTTAAATTAACTAAATCATAATCAACATCCTGATATATAACTTTTTGCAAAAATGAATCAATTTCATCAAATGCAACATGCATAGATTTTTCAACTACATTAATTCTTTTATTAAAACTCTCTAAGCCTTACTAGTAATATAATAATTTAAAAATATACCTTCATCCGATTTTGTATCAATATACCAAGATTATCTTTAGTATTTAAAATAAAACATTTACATCCAAATACTTTTAAAATAACCAATCTTAGGTTTTCTATCAAACCAAAGTTCAAAAGGAGTTTCTTAAGAATTGGTCTAATAAGAACTCGATTTAAAATATAACAAGCCGTATTAATCACTTTGGCCCAAAAATATTTAGGTAGCTGTATTTATTAGCATAGTTCGAGTCATTTTTTATAAAATTCTATTTTTCTGTTCAACAACTCCATTTTGTTGTGGGGTTCTAGGTGTAGAAAAATTATGCTCAAATCCATAAGTATTACAAAGATTTTCAAATTCATTATTTTCAAATTCCCCACCATGATCACTCCTAATTTTTGAAATCATATAACCTTTCTCATTTTGAACTCTTTTACAAAATTTTAAAATTGAGAACATGCTTCATTTTTGTGAGTCAAAAATAATACCCAAGTGAACTTGAAAAATCATTAACAATTACAAAAGTATAGAGTTTTTGACCAAGACTAGCAATTTGAGAAGGTCCAAATAAATCTAAATGTAAGAGTTGTAAAGGTCTAGATGTAGAAACTATATTTATAGATTTAAAAGAAATTTTTCTTTGTTTTCCCAATTGACAAGGAGCACAAATTTTATCTTTATCAAATTTGAGTTTAGGTAAGTTAATGAGTAGTTGTTTTCTTGACCGTTTAGAAATTATATCCATATTACAATGACCTAACCTTCATGCCACAACCAAGAATCATCATGTAAAGCACTCAAACATTTCACATTTTGTTCAACCAAATTATCAAAATCAATAGTATATACATTTTCATCTCTTAAAGCAACAAATACTAGAGTATTATTCTTATTAAAAACCTTGCATGCGTTATCTTGAAAAATAATTTTATAACCTTTATCACATAATTGACTAATACTAAGCAAATTATGTTTTAAGCCATCAACAAACAAAACATTATCAATAATGAGGGAGTTAAGGTTATCAATTTCTCCAATGCCAATAATCTTGCATTTTGCATTGTCTCCAAAAGTCACATACCCTCTATCTATTTTCGAAATAAAATTAAACTTTGTGTAATCTCCCGTCATATGTCTTGAGCATCCACTATCCAAAAATCATTTATTCTTCCTTGTGGTGCTCTTCATACAAATCTCCTACAAAAAAAATTAAGTTTTGATTTTTGGTACCCAAACTTTCTTGGGTCCAACAATGTCAGATATGTTCCTTAGGAATCCAAATAGATGCAATATTACATTTTTCTTTCCATTTATAATCATTTGGAACTAAAATATTTTTAGACCCAACAAATAATTTTGTTTTTAATGAACAATCACATGCATAATGTCCCTTTCTACCACAATAATAACATGTAATAAATGGATTACCTTGATGAGAACTTTTTACAAAATAATTTTTGTAAAACTTTTGTCCTTGACAAGCCTTGTAACCTAATCCGATTTATTAAAACATATTTTTGAGTAGCAAGTAATTTATCTAAATTTTTCTTTCCTGAGTAAATTTAGATAAAGCATTTGTAATCTCTTCAACTCTTTTTCTCAATATATCATTTGTTTCATTCATAGATATAGAAGTAAGTTGAGTTTTTAATTATCATTTTCATTTTTCAAACTAGCATTTTCATTAAAAATATTTGAAAACTTCTTTTTCAAATCTTTATATTTCTTTCCAAGATTTGCTAATTCATTTTTTAGTTCATCACATGCATACAATAGCTCATCATAAGATAAATTTGAAGTGCTAGAAGTAGAAGAAGATGAACTTACCTCATTATCACTTTCTCTAGTAGCCACGAGACATAAGTTAGCAATGTCACTTCCACTTAATTCTTCTACCGAATCACTTTCATCACTTAGATCCAAAGTGATGGCTTTCATGGCTTCTTTTTCCTTCTTCTTCTTTTTCTTTAGAAGTGGACAATCCGATTTTATGTGCCCACATTTCTTGCATTCATAGCATACAATATCTTTCTTGGAAAGATTTTCTTTTTGATCACCTCTCCTTTGTCTCATTTTAAATTTCTTCTTTTTGAATAGTTTAGTTACTCTTTTTGTAATATATGCAATTTCATTATCACTTTCTACTTCACTATTATTGGAATTTCTTTCATGGTAGACTTTAGAGTAATACTCCTTCTCTTTTTGGTTCTTCCTCCTCTTCATTTCTTTAAGTCATTTCATAGGTCATTAATGACCCTAGAAGTTCTTCAATAGAAACCTTGGAGAGATCTTTCGCTTATTGTATGGTGGTCACCTTTGGAGCTCAACTCTTTGGTAGAATCCTAAGAATTTTCTTTACAAGAATTTCATCATTAAAATTTTTACCAAGAAAATCATACCATTAACAATATCCGTAAAACGAGTATACATTTCTTTAATAGATTCACTTGTTTTCATTATGAATAGTTCATACTCATGTTTAAGCATATTGAGTTTTTGTGTTCTTAACTCTACTTGTACCTTCATGTGTTATTTCAAAAGTTCTCCAAATATTTTGTGTTGTTTTACATGTAGAGATTCTATTAAATTCATTTCTATCTAGAGTACAAAATAATGTATTCATTACTTTTGCATTAGCAGTAAAATTTTTCTTATCATTTTCATCCCAATCTTTGTTCTCCTTAACTATTACTTTATTTTATTTAACAATCATAGGAATTTTATATCATTCTTCAATGATATTCCAAATATCATAATCCATTTGTTGAAAATAAATGATCATCCTAATTTTCCAATAGCCATGATCATTTCCATTAAAGAAATGTGGTTTAGTAATTGATTGATCTTTCATAACCCCATATGTACTACTAGTTACCATAATGTATGATCTTATCTAAAGACTTTTTAAGGCCAATATATAGAGCCTTGCTCTGATACTAATTGTTGTCCTAAAAGGTAACCCAAGAGGGGGGGTGAATTAGATTTTTATCGCGGAAGCTAAGTGTGTGAAAAAATTAAAAATAATAAAAATATTGAATCAAATAAACTAATACAATTCACCCAATAATAAATATAAAACAATTTTAAGTAAAGTAAAAAGAGTAGGGATAAGAGATGCAAACTCTTTTATAGTAGTTCGACTTGCTACCCAAGTCTACGTCTACTCTCTCGAGCTTCAACTAGCCGAGGTTTCACTAAGTCTCTTGCACTTGACGGAGGTAAAGAAATCCCGAATACAAACAAAGTCCCTTGCACTTGGCGAGGAAGAAATCCCGATTACAAAGCCTTTGATTTGGTGAGTTTCAAACACCAATACAAATTATAGTGAAGATGGAGTAGAAATGTAGCAATTCCTCTTAAGTAGGATTAGCTACCACTCATGTACAAAAATGATCTCACTTCAAAGAGGCACATTCAAGAATGAAACAATTTCCTCTGTGCACTCTTTGATATAGTAATAAACAATATAGTACAAAGAATTAAAGAGAGATTGAGAAGACTTTTGAGAGCTTATTGTTGTGTCTTTCTCCCTTCAATCTATGCTCCTTTTATAGGCAAAAACACCAAAGAGGCGTTGGCTTTTGTGGAAGACAAAATCATTTCTCAACAGTAACTGCACATTGGCTCATTTCACAAATTCAAATAAAATGGCTCCGAATGTTTAAAAATTCTTAAAAAATTCTTGGATACTCCTGAGTGAGTCTGTTTTCAAATGCAAAAAGAATCATTGAATTATAGTACGCCGTTTGAGAGAAATGATCAAAAGTTCATCAATATATCAGACTGTAAAATTGCTTTTATTAGAAGTGTTGGCCAAGTTCAAAATTGTATAGAAATTCAAATTTGTATTCAAAAATAACAAATTATATATTTTTTGAAAAGCTTATAACGTATACTTTTATTCAAAATTGGATTTGTACAAATTTGACTTTTGTATTTTGAGATATGATAAAAATACTATACTATACCATTTTGTCTGCTGACAGTGCAACTCGGCAGAAAGGTCCACTTTGAAAAATTATATCTGACAATCTATAAGTGTAAAACGTGCATATAATATATGCATTTAAAGCTCAGCACGTTTACTTTATAAATAAGATTAATTCAGAATTTTATTTGTACTATAAGTTATATTTTACTAATTAAAATAAATATCGTGCTGATTTCAAAAATAACTTTTTCAGAAAATAATATATGAGATTGATATAATAAACTATTATAATACGAAATAATACATATAATGAATTATATATCAAAATAAAGATATTTGAGTGTAGTTTCATATAAAATTAACTTTATAATTTTTTTGACTTTTCTATAGTAAGATATAATTAATTTACTTATACACATGTCTAATTTAATAGTTTCACAATATAGTACAAGTAATGTATGTAGTTAAATAATAAATTTAATATTATAAATTATTCATATTATTCATTATATAATTATATATAATAATTTTAATTTGTTTTTTATTATAAAAATAAATATAAAACTTTGAGGCTTATAGTATGTATTTATAGATACATACATATATTTATATATATATGGCATGCATACATTTCTACATATGACATACATCTCTACATATATATATGTGTGTGTATGTGTGCGTGTGTGTGTGTGTGTGTGACATACATACATCTCTACATATGCATATGTGGAGACATATGTAGAGATGTATGTATGTCACACACACACACACACACACACACACACACACACACACGCATATATATGTATCTATGCATACATACATATATGCATATGTACGTGTACATACATACTTACATATATATATATTATATGTATATTATATATATCAATATATATATATATATTAAAAGTACGTATTATATATATATAGATGCATACGTACATATATGCATATATATATGTGTATATATACATACACATATATATGTATTATGTTATACTATATTATTATATGTATCTATTTTATATATTTATTTATATTTTTATGTTTAAATATATTTTTTTTATATAAATAAAATAAAATATGAATTAAAAAATATATATAAGCAAATCACTAAATTCCTCGTGCATGTGTTGCGTGGGAAAACTCCATCAAGCAAATCACCCTCCCTTTTTTTTTTCTTTCTCCTACTCCTCGCCATACGGATTTAATAACACCTTTCTCTCTTTTCTTTTTTTTTTTCTCCCTCTCTCCCTCTTATTTTCTTTACTTCTACGCACAGTTTCTCATCAACTCTTTTGAATTTAACCTTCTTTTTTTTTTCTTTCCTCTTCCCTCCTCTTTTTAACTTTTTTCAACTTCTTCTCTCTCTTTTCCCACACATCTTTCACTCTCCGTACTTCTTCTTCCCCTCTTTTTTATTTTATTTTTTATTTTAACTTCTCTCTACCCACTCTCTGTCACTCTCTCTTTCTTTACCCCTATTAGCTTCCCCGTGCAAAGATCTCTCTTCTCCTTCCTTTTTCTTGTTCTTTCCATCCGTTTGCAGCAGGTTTCCTTCCTTGCAGCTTTCTCTCCTTTTTTCCTTTTTTTTTTGGTCTCGCTTCAGCCAAGCTGGAGCTTGCTCTCATCTTCTTCTTCTTCTCTTAGTTTCTTCTTTATTTCTATTCTTTGGTTTGATCGAGTGCCTTAATCGGCTGAACCTTTCTTCTTTGTCTGTCAGTGGAATCACGGCTGGATTTGCAGCACGAGCAGCTTCACTTTTAGCTGTCACTGAACAACGGTGACTCATTCCTCCTTTCTATTATTCTTTGTTGGCTGAAGAGAAGAGGGCTCCTATTTTATACGTTGGCTAGAACTCAACCATATCTGGGTCTTCGCGCGAGCTCTGCTTCTGATCCTCAGCGTTTTCTCTCTCCTACGTTGCTGTCGCTGACCAAGTCTACTCCACTTCAAGCTCTTCACCTCTGTAATGGCGGCCAACTTCTAGTTCCAAAATTACTAGTGGTTTCTTCGCCAGATGGTCAAGTGACAGATACTCTGAAGTTTTAATTTTTTCTGGTTCGTGCTTTGCAGAATCTGGTCATGGTTTTCGATATTTTGTAATTTACTTTGTACTTTTCCCCTCCATAATCTCACTTCAGAGTCAATTATTTTCATATACATTCCTTTTTTTTTTTTTTTTATTTTCCGTATGCATCTTTTTTCACCAAGCATTTCTCAAATCTTCATCCCATTATTTGTCTAATAATTAAAATATAATACTAAAAAAAATTAAATAAAAGTGAATAATTTAATTCGTAATTATTGACTCTTATTAATCGTCCAAAAAAATAAATAATACAAATAAATTGAAAAACCATTGGGCTCTAAAATTGAATATATTAATTAATTAAAAATTTTAAATAATTAAGTAATAATTTAATTATTAAAGTAATGTGCTTATTGAGGTACGTGATTGCGTCACTAAGAATTAAAAAATTAATTAATTTAAAATTTTTAAATATTATTAAATTTTAAATTATTAAAATAATATAATTACTAATGCACCTCGTTGCATCGGTAAGAACTACAAAATTAATTAATTTAAAATTTGAAATAAATAATTAATTAAAATAATATACTTACCGATGCAAATGATTGCGTCGGTAAGAATTTAAAAAGTTAATTACTCTAAAATTTTAAACAAATATTAATTATTTAATCCTTTAGCGACGAATGGATTTCCAATGCAATTTGCGTCAAAAATTTTTTCGTTAAAGAAAATAAATATAAAAAATAAAACAAAATTATATTTAAATATATAATTTTATCGACGCTTTTGGGTCGGTGATTCACTGTTGCGTTGGAAAAATTGTCGGTAATAGTAAAAAAAATACAAATTTTGTTGTTGGCCTTTCTGATGCATTTGTATCAGAAATTGTGTCGAAAACTCTTTTTTTGTTAGTGTATTTTATTTTCCAATGCAAATTGCGTCGAAAAATTATTGAAGCATTCATTTTTGAGTCGAATTGCTTATCGATGGGCTTTTTTTCGACGCATTATTTTGCATCATTTAGTGCGTCAAAAATTAGTTTTTCGACAATTTTTTTGTCTTTACTAACGCTTTTTGTGCGTCGATAATCTCCTTATTTCTTGTAGTGTTTGCTGTCAAGTAAATTCCTGCACATACCTTTTTGTTCTTTGATTAGGTTCTCATGTCATTGTTGAGTTAAAAGTTGAGTTCTACATGGTTCCTCTATCTAGTTGATTTACTCAATCTCTAAACTACACTTCTCCCTTGGTCCCAAGCTCCTTTTAGTTCCTCCAAATTTTAGTCTAAGCCTAGTTTATCAGCAGAAAATTCTGTTATCAAAATTTTCCAGCTTTTCCATTCACTTTTCTATGTTAGTTCATAAAATTTGAGCCACATTTGCTAACCTTCTTTCAATTCCTCTCTTAGGGTGACTATGTCAACTTTTAAACACATTATGCTTGAATTTGAAGCTCCTTCTAGCTTCCAATTTCCAGCCAACTTATCTTAGTGGCAGCTTCATTGCTAAAAGTTTTCTAGCTTGACAATCTTTTAAAATTCCCTCACATGGGACCATTTGAACCTGTTATTGGAGCTTAATCTACACCTTCTCACCTTTAACTCTTTAAATTTGATCTAACCATTACCTAACCTTCCAATTTTATTCACTCCAGGTCTATCCTATCCTCTAGACTTTTGGCTAGCTTCTGTCCTCTGTGTTGGAATTTTCAGCAAGCAGATTTTTTGCAACCTTTTTCTTAATTCTCTATATTAGATGGTGAAACTAGAGTTTAATGTTTCTTTCCTTAATTCCTCTACTAAGCACTCTTAATTACCACTTAATACACAATCTAAAGTTGGCTTTCACCCTCTTAAACCCACCAAAGCTGTTTGGCCAGTAGGTCCCCTATAGAATTTTTTTTTTCTTTTTCCTGCAACTTGCTATTTTTTTCATAGCCAAGAATTCGACTTACTCTTTAACAGTTTGCCATAATTTCTTCCATTCTCTACCCAAATCTAACCTTCCCTCTACTTCACTGGTTTTTAATTCCAAATTCTAGCAACATAAATTAGCATTCAAGAAAGATTTTCGGAAATTGTACGGCACTGTATAGATTATACACCAGCTACCCAATGACATCAAGTTCCTACAAGATTTGTCTTTTCTCCTTCAGGATTTGAATTCCCCATAGCAAGAACAGAAAAATTAGAGCTATAATTAGTTTTCCAGCTATGCAAATGGAGATTTAGGTGATATAAGCCAAAACAAGTAAGAATTAAGCAAAATTATAAAGAATTTGAAGGAAATTCGGGATTGATCATACATTTCTTTGTCCTTCTCCACTCCTTCAATTTCTCTCCTCTCCCAAGCTCTTGTTGCACAACTACCCAATAATTCCAGCAAGTTCTCAATGTTTCTACTCATATATTGGTTGCAACTTTATGCTAATTACACTTAAGTCCTTCCTTTTCTGTCAAGTCTTCAATTTCTCTTCTTTTCTCTTAATGGTTGCATCTAACTCTCTTCATTTAAATCAGTTTATTTTTGTACGATTAACTCCCTAATTTATTACTTAGATCCTCTAATCCAAAATGCGCTCTAAGGGTGTTTATGCATAAAATTTTTTCCTCCCAAAATTCTATTAAAATTCTTAGCAAGGTTTTAAATTAAAGAATTTCTCTTAGTTTTACTTCATAATTAAGAATTTGAGGATAATTCCTTGCTAATTTTGTTGGATATTAATGCTTACCTTGTGTCTACTAGTATGATGTGTATAAGGGTATGAATTTATGTATGCCTATGAAGTGAATGAATGCTATGGGCGCAAGCCCTACGAGCCCGACTTAGTTAGAGATGTGACATTAGTTTAGTTACAAGCATGGTTCAGTTTGGTTACAAGCAGATCTCGATTCAATTACAAGCAGACTTAGTTTAGTTACAAGTAAGGCTTAGCTCAAGTACAAGTAGAGCTTAGCTCAAATCCAAGAACACCTTTGCTCTGCTTAGTTCTATGGGTGCGAGTCCTACATGCCTGACTTGGTTGAGGATGTGACAATTCTACCCCCTTAAGGAAATTTCATCCTCGAAATTTTGTACCTGGCGTCTGGAATAAATAGTCGCACTTTGCCTTCATTTCATCCTTTTGTTCCTAGGTGATTTCTTCCTTATCTTGACTTTTCCATAATACTTTTACCAATGGAACTTGTTTGGACCTCAATTGTTTAACCTTCTTCACCAAGGTTTGTACTAGTTCTTCCACGTAAAATAGGTCCTTTTTTAACTCCACTAGTTGGGTAGTGAGAATATGAGTAGGATCTGCTATGTACTTTTGCAACGTTAATATGTGGAACACATTATGAATCTAGGATAGGATAACTTTGTGGCAAGCAAGTTTATAAGCAACTAGCCCCACTTTCTCTATAACCTCATAAGGACCAATGTACTTAAGGGTTAGCTTGCCTTTCTTGCCAATTCTTAAGATGCCTTTCCATAGTGCTACCTAGAGGAAGACTTTGTCTTCGACCTCAAAATGTACATCTTATACTTCGGGTCTAAGTAACTCTTTTGTCAATCCTAGGCCGCTTTCAATCTATCTTTAATAACTTTAATCTGCTCTATTATGGTTTGTATAATCTCTAGCCCTAACAATTTCCTTTTTCTTTCCTCATCCTAGCATACTAGCATCCTACACTTTCTTCCATGTAGAGCTTCAAATGGTGCCATATCGATGTTGGAATGGTAACTATTATTGTATGTGAACTCTGCCAGGGGCAAATGATCATCCCAACTACCAAAAAATTCTAACATGCACCCCTGTAGCTTATCTTTTAGGGTTTGAATCATCTGCTTAGATTGTCTATCAGTTTTAGGGTGGAAGGCTGTACTAAAGTGTAACTTAGTGCTTATGGCCCTTTGTAGACTTGGCCAGAATCTAGAAGTGAATCTAGGATCTTTGTCAGATACTATTGATTTTGGCACTCTATGTCTGCTAATTATCTCATTCACATATAATTTGGCCAGTTTGTCCAAGGATATAGCACTCTTAATAGGCAAGAAGTGAGCTAACTTAGTTAGCCTGTCAACTATAACCTAGACAGCATCATTCTCTCTCTTCGTGGCTAGCAGTCTAGTCATGAAGTCCATGGTAATGTGCTCCCATTTCTACTCCAAAATAGGTAATGGCTGTAATCAGCCTATTAGTCCTTGGTGTTTTATTTTTACCTGTTGGCATATCAGGTACTTGGAGATATAGTCTGCTACTTCTCTTTTCATACTACTCCACCAGTAACTCTACTTTAGGTCTCGATATATCTTGGTACTCCTAGGATGTATCGCATGGGCTGAATTGTGTGCTTATTCCATTATTTGTTCTCTAAGATTCCTTGCTTTGGGCATGCATATCTAGTCCTTAAATATTACCGTGCCATTATCTTTCACTTTGAATGCACTTTTTTTTATCATTTTGAATGTCTATCACTATCTTCAATGGTTGAGGGTTTTGCTTTTGCATTTCCTTAATCTGAGATATCAAGGAGGGTTTCACTTAGAATCTAGCTAGTAATGCTCTCTGGTCTGATATTGACAGCTGTGCATTCAAAGATCTCCACTCTACTAGCAATGACACATGCACTGTCCATAAGGTCAAAAGCATAGTTAAGGATTTTCGGTTAAAAGCATCAGCAACTACATTTGCTTTGCCTGGGTGGTACTCAATTGTATAATTATAATCTTTTAGAAGCTCCACCCATTAGTGTTGCCTCAAATTCAACTCATTTGGTGTCATTATGTACTTCAGATTCTTATGATTTGTGAATATTTAACGAAGTTCTCTATACAAATAATGCCTCTATATTTTCATGCAAACACCATGGCAATAAGCTCCAGATCATGTACGGGTTAATTTGGCTTATGCGACCTCAATTGTTGAGGGGCATAGGCTATCACCTTCCCATCATGCATCAATACACATTCTAATCCTCTTCTAGAAGCATTGCTATAAATAGTGTAACCCTTGCCATTCTCTGGCAAAGTTAGAATTGGAGCTATGGTCAACTTCTTCTTTAGTTTATCAAAACTATATTGACACTCTTTTGTCCAATTGAACTTCTCATTTTTTCTAAGTAGTCTAGTGAGGGGTGCAGCTATAATGGAAAAATTCTCCACAAATCTTCTGTAGTATCCAGCCAGTCCCAAGAAACTCCTCACATCAGTAAGATTTGAGGGTGGTTCCCATCACATTATGGCCTCTATTTTTTGTGGATTGACCAATACTCCTTCAGCTGATATCACATGACCTAGAAATACTACTCTATCAAGCCAAAACTCACATTTGCTGAACTTGGGATACAACTGTTTCTCCTTTAAGGTCCATAGTGAAATTCTCAAATGCTTGGCATGCTCTGTCTTTTCTCTGGAATAGATTAAGACATCATCAATGAATACTACCGCAAACTTGTCTAAATATGGTTGGAACACCTTATTCATTAAGTCTATAAATATTGCAGGTGCATTTGTTAGGCCAAAGGGTATTACCAATAAGTCATAATGCCTATATCGTGTCCTAAAGGTAGTCTTAGGTACATCTTCTGCTTTAATCTTTAACTAACAATACATAGACCTTAGATCTATTCTTGAAAATACTCTAGCCCCATAAAGTTGGTCAAACAGATCATCTATCCTTGGTAGTGGGTATTTGTTCTTAACAGTCACTTTGTTCAACTGTCTGTAGTCTATGCATAGCCTTAGATACTATCTTTCTTTTTGACAAAGAGCATTGGAGCTTCCCACAGTGATACACTTAGCTGTATAAACCCCTTATCAATTAACTCCTATAGTTGCACCTTCAGTTCTACAGGGGCCATTTTGTAAGGAGCCTGTGATATAGGCTACGTGCTTGGGATTAGCTCTATCCCAAACTCCACTTCTCTATTGGATGGTAAGCTTGATAAATCTTCCAGGAATACATTAGGGAACTCATAGACTACATGTATGTTTGCTAATCTCAAAGTCTTGGCTTGCTCACTCACTAAGCAAACCCAATTTGCCTCACATCCCTTTTAGAGTAATCAAGTGGTAGTCAGTGTTGAGATAATGCAAGTAGGCAGAATATGCCTCTCTCCCACAAAGTACACCTCACTACCACCAGACAAATGTAAGACAACATCTTTCTTGAAACAATCTACTCGTGCCTAGTAGGTCGTCAACCAATCCATTCTTAGAATGACATCTAGATCATGCATATCCAATAGAATCAAGTCCCCTACTAAATCTACTCCTTCTATACTTATCTAACAATTTCTGTACAATTATTCTACAACAAAGTCTTTCCCATTGAGGTAAAAATGACTACGCTCCGATTTAACCTATTTGGCTTCAATCCTAGTCTAGCAGCTAAGGCAGATGAGATTTATGAAAATGTAGAGCTCGAATCAAACAACACGTATGCATTAATGCTTATCCTCTTCTACTAGTCTATGACCCACTATCTCTAGTTTGGGCCCTCTATGATGTCTTTGGCCTAGGAGGAACTCCTCCTCTCTATGTTGTCTGTGGGTAGTCCCTCTTAAATTGTCTGGCCTGTCCACATCAGTAGCATACTCTAGAGCCCTTCATGCACTCCCCCATATGATTCTTACCACATCTAGTGCATTGAGGTGGCCATCTTGCTGATCTTTTTGCTACTAGAGCATTCATGCTAGCAATATTCTCATGCTCCTTAGCTCTAGTGGTTCTATTACTCTTGGCCCTGTAGTAGGTCTTTGTTCCCTTTGAACTGGGTTGGAAATGGACATAGATCCAAAACCTGGCCTAACGAGTCTATCCCTTCTCTGATCTGCAGGTGCAAAAGTAGCTACCTTTTTTTGTGGTGTGCCCCTATTTCCTATCTGATGTAATTGTTAGGGCACTCATCTTAGTCCTCTCTTTCCTCCTATAGGCACATCCAGTCTATATCTCCTCTACTTGTATAGCATACTCCACCCAATTTGCAAATGAGGCAAGTCTTTGCATCTTAGCCCTCTCCCAAATCTCTTATCTAGGGCCCTTCTCAAAGAACTTACATTTATTTTCTCATCCACTACCATCGTCGGGACAAATTTGGATAATTTTGTGAACTTCACCTCATAATCAGCCACTATCATACTACCTTGCTTCAAATTTAAAAAATTTGTCTACTTTTGATCTTGATATATAGGCGGGACATACTGCCTCTTAAATTCATCCTTGAACTTTGACCAACTGATAGCTATCCCTGCTGGTTGCCTGGCCTTATAAGCTATCCATCACTATTTGGCTCGACATCTAAACAGGAAAGTGGCATATAGTACTCTTTAGTCCTTGGGGTAGCATTAGAGATCAAAAATTCGCTCCACCTCTTGGATCCACCCATTTGCCTAAGGTGGACTAGTACCATGGAACTTTGTCGCCCCAAGCTTTTTGGCCCTCTCAATGATTTTCTCTTCCTCGGATCAGGACCTCTAGGCAATAAAACTAAAGGCTATGGCTACCCCTATTGCTAGAGCTATGATGGTAGCTAGCTTCGGTGTGATAGTAGGAGCTAGTAGCATTGGGGTTGCCTATGGTACAGGAAAGACTAGTGGCGCAGGGGTCACTGGTGGTAGAGGAGTTTGTGGGACGGTCTCTAAAGGAGGTAGGTCTCTAAGAGGATTAACATGGGTCTGTGATGGATCTGCCTCTCCCTGTGTTGTGGAAGTGGCTGTGCTTATGACATTCCTAGGAGGCTGGCCTAGACTCTGGACTTTACATAGCCTACCCCTACCTCTACCTCTACCTTTGTCTTTTGTGTGTGCCATAGTCATACAAAATCACAAACCTTGTGCATTATAAATATTCCATTATAACAGATATCATGCATGTGCCTAGACTCTAACCTCGCTTTGATATCACTTTAATTGTCACACCCTGCCTATCTCTCTACTTTGGTGAGGCACGACAGCTAGGGCAATAGCCAACACCTACTAGTGATGAAAATCTGGTAGCATGCTAGCCATTGTAACCCCTTTTCCTGAATTTAACCTTAACCTTTATCCTTGTAGACAAGTATGCAATAATATTCTAGAACTACTAATCATGTGCACTCAAACAATCTAGTATATATATTCCACACTCGAAACCTAAGCATGCCATCAAATGTAGTCAAATATATATACACACACACATACACACATATATATACATCACTGTCATTATTTGCAATTCAAAATTTATGTACAATATCCCACCTTACACTGTACCCTTGTACTCCAACTCTCACACTCATGCTATGACTAAACAAGTACAGAATAATAAAATAACCCTCCAATAATTCTTACAGGCCCACCTCAACTAATGTGCAATGATGAAATTTGAAATTTCAAAAATAAAGAATGAGATCGAATCTTAGTGAATGGCACATAAATTAAATTTAGTAGTAACAGAGCAGTTTTTAATTTCTTATAACATATATGTATGTAACATTATCAAGGAAATTGCACAGCATGGAAATCATTAGCCAAAACTTCACAACTAGTCTTTTGTGTCATCTCAGCATAAGATCATGGGTTTGAACGATCATAGAAAACAAAATCTTTGCTTGATTTAGGCATTTCATAGCACGCTTAAAATGGAGATATAAAAACATTAAAACATCATAAAAATCAAGATCATAAGCCATGTGGGAAGTAGTTTGATGAAGTGTGCACAGTCCACATAATCATCTTTGAGGGCAGTAAAGCATGATAATATAAATCATAAAAAGATGTCGGACGCTACTATACTATGTAGCCCAAGTTGTGGGTTACCATTTCAGGTCAGATTACATAGTATGTGGTATTTGAGACTTCTGGGTCTAATGCCATAATACAGGCTGTAGGACTGCCACTTGCCCTAGATGGCATCCAATATTCAAGTCTAAGCGCTGAAGCATCAAAACAACATAATATCATCAACATCATACATGTAAAATTGAAAATTAGAACCTAAACACTCTGTTTCTAGGTTTTGCCATACTGAACATACTCATGGGTTTGAAATCAAGTTTGTAATTGTTCATAAGATATACATTTCAAGTTAAAAAATCTAAGTTTGAAGGATGTGCCACTCACTGGGTAGTACACCCTATGTATGATTCGTGAGCTCGGACAGACCGATGTTAGGCACGGCTTGATCTCCTTTTCCTACAAGAGGACAAAATGCTCATAAGTGGAATGTAATGAGATGGGAATGCAAATGCATGTCATGCACTTGGAATACTCTAAGTGCTAAGTTTTTTTGTCATTAGCATTGAGACTATATTGTTCTCACAGCCATTCTTGAACTTAACCCCATGTAAGCCTGCCTAGTCTTTTTCCTGGCTTAGCTTATATTCACATACATTTCTCAAGTTTAACCCTATGGTTTTGGCCTTCTAGCTGGCTTAGCTAGCTAGTTTTAAGTGCAGCAACTTTGCTCTCAAGAAAATTTCTGCACAGACCCTTTTGTTCTTTGATTAAGTTCTCATGTCATTTTTGAGTTAAAAGTTGAATTCTACTAAGTTCCTCATCTAGTTGACGTACTCCATCTCTAAACTACAATTCCCCCTTAGTCCTAAGCTCTTTTTAATCCCTCCAAATTTTAGTCTAAACTTGGTTTAGCAACAGAAAATTCTGTTGCTAAAATTTTCTGGCATTGTTCCATTCACTTATCTAAGTTAGCTCATAAAATTTGAGCCACGTTTTCTAACCTTCTTTGAATTTCTCTCTTAGGGTGACTAAAGCAACATTTAAACAATACATTATGCTTGAATTTGAAGTTCCTTCTAGCTTCCAATCTCTAGCCACCTTATCTTAGTAGCAGTTTCACTGCTAGAAATTTTCTTGCTTGACAGTTTTTTAAAATTTCCTCACATGGGACTATTCTAACCTATTTATTTGAGCTTAATTTACACCTTCTCACCATTAACTCTTTAAATTTGATCTAACCATCACCTAACCCACCAATTTTATTCACTCTAGGTCTCTCCTATCCCTTAGACTTTTGGCTAGCTTATGTCCTCTATGCTGGAATTTCCAGCTAGCAGATTTTTTGCAATCTTCTTAATTCTTTACATTTGGTGGTGAAACTAGAGTTTAATGTGTATTTCTTTAATTCCTCTAGCTAAGCACTCTTAATGACCACTTAATATACAATCTAAAGTTGGCTTTCACTCTCTAAAACCCACTGAAGCTATTTGGCCAGCAGGTCCCCTACAATTTTTTTTCTTTTTCCTGCAACTTGCTCTATTTTTTCATAGCCTAGATTTCAGCTTACTCTCTTGCAGCTTGCTATAATTTCTTTCATTCTCTACTCAAATCTAACCTTCCCTCTCCTTCGGTGGTTTTTAATGCCAAATTCCAACAACATAGATTACCATCCAAACAAGATTTTCAAAAATTGTACAGCACTGTACAGATTACAACCAAGCTACCAAATTACATCAAGTTCCTATAAGATCTCTCTTTCCTCCTTCAGGATTCAGTTTACCCATAGCAAGAACAGAAAAATTTGACATCTCTAATCAGCTTTCCAGCCATGCAAATGGAGATTTAGGTGATAGAAGCCAAAACAAGCAAGAATTAGTTTAAAGAATTTCAAGGAAATTCGGGATTGATCATACCCTTCTTACTCTTTCTCCACTCCTTCGGTTTCTTTCCTCTCCCAAGCTCTTATTGCACGACTAACCAGTAATTCAAGCAAGTTCTCAATGTTTCTACTCATTTATTAATTGCAACTTTATTTTAATTTCACTTAAGTCCTCCATTTTCTCTCAAGTCTTCAATTTCCCTTCTTTTCCTTTAATAGTTGTGGCTAGCTCTCTTTATTTAACTCAGTTTTGTTTTGTACGGTTAACTCCCTAATTTATTACTTAGATCCTCTAATCTAAAATGTGCTCTAAGAGTTTTTATGCCTAAAATTTTTCCTCCCAAAATTCTATTAAAATTCTTAGTAAGATTTTAAATTAAAGATTTTTCCCTAGTTTTACTTCATAATTAAGAATTTGAGGATAATTTATTACTAATTTTATTAGATATTAATGCTCACCTTGTGTCTACTAATATGATATGTATGAGGGTATGAATTTATGCATGCCTATGAGGTGTATGAATGCTATGGGTGCAAGCCCTACATGCTTGACTTGGTTAGGGACTTGACATTTATTTAGGTACAAGTATGGTTCAATTTGGTTACAAACAGATCCCTGCTCAATTTCCAACACTATTCTGTTTAGTTACAAGTAGAACTTAGTTAAATTATAAACAGAGCTCAACTTACGTCCAAGCATAGCTCAGCTCAGCTTAGTTCTATGGGTGTGAGTCTTATATGCCCAACTTGGTTTGGAATGTAACACTCTAGGTCAGCCAAATGAGGCAGCCAAGACTCCTTATTGTAAAAAGACTATTTTGCCCTTTCTCTTAAACTTTATTCCATCCATGCCCCCTTCTTTCTTCTCTTTTTCTCCTCTCTTCTTGTCTCCAAAAATAAGCCAATAAGCCCTTTATACCCCTCCAAAGTCGGCTACAATAACCTCCTTAAAGAAATTACTATTTTGCCCTTGTACAAAAAGGTTTATTCCTTTCATGTCCCCTTGAGCTACTTGCTTTTCAAAATTGCCTCTCTACCCCTTAATTAATTATGTAACACCACTCTTGTCCCTTATGATTGATGATTTAAAATTAGGATTAAGTCACTAATTAACCTCACTAATCCTGTTTAGCCAAAATCATCACCACTTTTGTGCTTAATTTCTAGGTATGCTTACAAATTTGTGCCATGCTTTCAAACCTATTTTTACCACCAAAGAAATACATACAAAAATACATATATATACACACACAAAAATATGTATGTATAAAATTCATTTTATTTTATAAATTTTTTAATAATATTGTATATCTTTGTAATTTACATATTCATTTTCAAAGGCTAAAATATTAGTTTTAATTTGTAAAAATACTTAGTAATTTTACTCCTATATTTTTTTATATATTTGAAGTATCGTTACTCCTTTTTTCATCCATAAATTTTTTGACACAAAGTTTAGAAAATCAGTTTTTTTAAATTATTTATTTACTCTTTTTCCAATAATAATGAACAGTTCAAAAATAAAATCATAACCATAAGAAATTTAGCATAAGCGGATATTAATTTCACATAGAACAACAAAATCTTGCTTAAAAATATATAAACAAATTTTACTTTTATTTAAAAATTAAGATATTTTTAGAAAATTGATTAAAGAACTATACAATGTTGTTTTGCAATGTAAATTCTATATATAAGTATCAAATGTTATATATTATATATTGTAAAGGTCAGCTTGTAAGACCAGCAATACAGGTCAAAATTTAATAGACTAGACTAAAATTTAAAAGTTCAGACCTCTTTAATAAACAAGTCATTTTTATTCTTTAACCTAATTTGATTAGTTAGACAAATTAGGTCAAACTAGGTTTAACCAAGTCAAGCCATAGGCCACTTGCGAGGAGCAAGGCTTATTTGCTGCCCATTCCACGGAGCTGTCAATTATTTTCCACTTATAGTTAATTTAGTCTGCATCATCCATAACTAGAATTGATATTCAGATATTAAAAATATGGTCTCTATGAAATTTAGGAATAAAATAACAACCCAGGACATATTCGGAGAACAAAATGACAACCCAGGATAAATTCGAATAATTTTAACAATTTTACAGAAAAAGTAAATCAATTAATAATAGAAGGGCCAAGATACAAATCAACCATGGTTTGAGGGGCTCATTATGCAGTAAGACAAAAATGCTCTCCACCAGCAATTTCAAATTGCTTGATTGTGGCGGCCGAAAAGCTGCCCATTTTCCAATCTTTCTTTTCTTTCTTTTTAAATTTTTTTTCTCTCTCTTCCTTTTTCCCTTCTCCTTCTCTTTATCTCTCTCTCTCTGACCTTGGTTCCCGTTTCTTCTTCTGCATCTCCGACCTTCATTGCTCTCTGTGGGTTTCTTGTCTTTTGCCAAATATTTTTCCCTTCCTTCGTTGTTATTATACACTCCCCCTTATATCATGATTGGTCGCGGATGAATATAAGCACGAACAAAGGTTGGATTTCAGATAAGCTGCCTTGAGAAATTGGGGACTTTTAATTTAATAGTTGAGATTACCAATGTCAATGTCACGTTTGTAAAGACATTAGATAAAAAAATGTTAGTGCTCAGTAAAGATGAGTTTTTAATGAATTGACCAAAAAAGAATAATAATTAATGATTATTTCAACGATTTTTCTTTTCGCTGTATTAGTGCGAGCAATTCTTAAATCTAAGAGCATAATGATAAACTTGTGCAATAGTAATCATAGTTTGATGCTATTAGTGTTTGATTTCAAATAGCCGAACATGAAGACAGCAATTGGGTATGACAATTGCTGCATAAAGAATTTACATACGTTCATTAAAGAATATATTATTCTTTGTCCAAGAGAAATGGTGTTCCATTTAATATGTATATATAATGGTTCAAGAAGTTTGCGGCTACAATGGGCGTGGATTGTAAAACATTTTCTAACTCATGAAATCAAATCATTGACCTTACAATCGGTAAGAATAGTGATTAGATTTACGGGTTAGCGTAGAAATACATGGCCAATAATTCTAATCGGGACACGAATAATTTTAGCAGTGAATATATGAATTTATGATTCAATTATCTTTGTGCTATTTTAGGAGTTATTTCATATTATTAGGTATCACTCATGGTGGGAAGACAAAATTGAATTAAATTATAATTATCATTTATTTTACTTAAAAGGAATACATATGGAAAGAGTTCTAAATTATTTAATTTAGAAAGAACTTTATATTAAATGTAATGTTGATTAAATCCTGTCATATCTAGTGTTTTGAAAATCAAACTAGACCAGCTAATTAAATAGAGAATCGGCAAGCTCTTCGGTCCAGTTGAATAAAAAATAGTTTATATTTTGAACTAGTAAGAACCGGTCAAAACTGGAAAAATTAGTGAAAACTAATCAAAATTGGAAAAACTAGTTTAGTGATATGACTAGTTCTCTCTCTCTCTTTCTCTCTCTTCTATGAATGATCTATAATCTTTAAACCAAAATTGGACATGCTAAACTACGGAAGGGGGTCGTTAATTTCTTAGATGTCACCTTGGAAAAAAGAAGAAAAAAAAAACAAAGATGGAAAAACCAGAGAATCTAGATGGCTACGTTGGAGAAAGAAAGAAAAATAAATGAAAGAAAAAAAATGAAAAAGTCAAAGTTTGCAACAAGAGATTTGAAAAAATTTGATTAAAAGAATTTTTATTTTATTCCTTTGAAAGAATTACTTTTATTCTTGAGTCTTTAGAATATTATCATTCAACTTTTCATTTGTTTCTCTTAAATTCTGATTTGTTCAATTAAATTTGGATTTGGCCAAACTTGCTTATCTTGGCTTTTGAATTAAAAACTTATGACTAAGTATAATGAAATAAATTGTTAAATTTTAAAATTTTATCCTATTTTTTATTTTCTTACATTATTTGTAATAATATATTTATAACATTACATTAGTTAACCTAGTGAATTGACCGGTTCGACCAATCAAACCTATAACCAATTAGATCACTAATTCTATTATCGATCTGCTTTTTAAAACATTAATTATATCTTCACCATTAAATTTAAAGTGAACATAAGAATGTCACACACAATAGATAATCAACATGAAGTGACTCCTGTCATGACTTGGCCAATAGTTGACAAATGAGGTTGGCTCTATGGCTACTCATTGTGAGATTATGATTTTTGTATGCTTTTAAACTATTATCACAACCCAAACCCGGGCCCATGACTGATACTAGGGCCCACCGACCCTAATAAGTCTTAAAATCCATCTTACATAATTAATCAGCCATAATACATTAGCGGTATCAAACTTAAACTCATAATCTTACAATCTCGAATATAAACCAGAATCCTATCTGAGAAAATAAAAGAGCAATTTAAAGTATAAACGATAATATAGTGAAATATGCCCGTATATCAATCAAATATCTGAACTCAGCTCAATCTCCACTAAGTGGAATACAAATAGCCAACCTGATTTGGAATGATAATAAAAGGGTGAGTCGCGAAACTCAGTGAGTACAGATAATACCTAATCTATGCATGTTGGGATATGTATAATACCACAAGTTCAAAACCATTTATAACACATATATAAATACAGTGAACAGTTTCAATATCAAAACATACATATGTGGGAGTGTAATTATCACATTACAAGATTCCAAGCTCAATCAGAGGCATCACAACCATGACCATAATCAATAACATATCAGATGACTATCACCTGATCTGGTCCACATCACGCCCACTAAAGCACCACGCTCACCAGAGCAACACATCACACCCACCAGGGCACATAGTCTCAATACATATCACAATTCCTTGCATAAAAGTCCAACACAAATATACATACATATACAGTTCACAATCTCAAAAGTAGTACATATACTAACATAGCTCATTGACCGTATACCAAATCACATAACGCATATCTCGTATGTATATACACCAAAATATAGTTATAAAACAAAAAATTAGTCATGCCAAAACCACAGTAGAAAAATACATACATATAAAATGTATCATCACTCACAGTACAGAAACTGACCCAAGAAAGAAGTCCCGGTCACCCTCACCTGACTCACCAGTCGGCGCACTACCTCAGTTGTATCTATATTCAAGACCACATAAAACATCACCAACACCAAAATTAGCACAAGAAACGGACTCAGTAGCCTAAACTGGTTCAAATCCCATTCTGGTACTTTGGCACACATCCCAAGAAACCACAACCCCTCATTGTGACCCACACGATTCACTGATACACAACAATTTTACCCAACAACCCTTGACAATGGTGAACTAGTCTTGAAAACCCTCGAACCGGCCTAAACTAGCCTAAAACTATCTCAAACTGAACTGAGTTGGCTACAAAACCCTCAAAATCATATTCATAATGCTAAAAAATCCTAGGAACCGGCTTGAACCAGTCGAGAACTACCCAAAATAAAGCTAAACTGACCACTTAACCCCTAAACTAGCTTCAACCGGTCGGTTCAATCAAAAACACTAAATTTCCTGTCAAACCGAATCTCATCAAACCCTCAGACTAACTCGGTCCAATAGATCTTTTCTTTCCGATTCTAGAACTGGTTCAACTTCCCCATTCTGAACTAATTTGACAATTGAACCAGTTGGTCAAACCCACTGGCCAGTTCAGTCAACCCTTTTTTTTTTTAAACTTTAAAACAACTTAGCTCGACCGCTTGGCTTGCTAGCTTGGTGGCTTGGGCTGCCGGCCCACTGGCCTGG
Source organism: Thlaspi arvense (assembly GCA_911865555.2). Lineage (NCBI taxonomy): Eukaryota > Viridiplantae > Streptophyta > Magnoliopsida > Brassicales > Brassicaceae > Thlaspi > Thlaspi arvense. Next base: position 26,826 of record CAJVSB020000034.1, read on the forward strand.
CCCAACCCATCCTTGAAACCCAATGGCTTGGCCCATTGGCTTGGCCTAACCAAGCCCAAACCCCTTCTTCTTCCTTTTCTTTTTTTTTTTTTTTTTTTGGGGGGGGGGGGGCTGGCTTGTGGCTTAGGGCCATGGGCCCGTGACCTAGTAGGGCTGAACTCGGTCGAACAAATCAGGCCACCCTAAGACAGGACTCGGATCCTTTTCGGGTCCTTTCTTCTCCACCTGACTGTAGACCTGGATTCCTGGATCCAGGTCTGCAACAGACCCAAAAGTGTAAAACTCCAAATTTTTATAGAAAAACGAACATACCTTGATCAAATCAAAACAAAATCTATTTAATAAGCCTCAATAACTCGATCTAAGGATTTAATCGGAAAAATCCCCAATGAAACAGGCTCAAACTAGTAAAAAATCCCCTTCCAATTCGCAAAAGCTCTGTCGGCCAAGGAAACCAAAAATTCGTCACTCTTTCTCACTAAAGTTTAAAATTGATCGAAGGGAAACACTTCTTAATGCCAAACACGCAAAAATAAGTCATCAACAGCTGAAAAAGCAACTTAAGTAATGCCAATTTAGCGTCAAAAGTTTCAGCTCTTCTGTCAGGCTGAACTTTTGTTCCCACTAGATACAGTCCATCAACTCTGATTTCCTTCAATTTCACCCCTCAAATTTTCAATTAAGTCCCTGCATCTTTCAATTTCTTCAATTTGGTCCTTGACAGTTTCAATTGAGCCCCAAACTTTCCAGATTCTCCAATTCAACCCCCAAGCATTTTAATTTCTACCATTAAGCCCTCTAAAATTACTATCTAAACCTTGAAAGATTAAATATTCACATTTAGACCCCAATTAAAATAATTTTATTAAATTTCTCTATTAAAATTAATTTGGGTTATTACATTCTCCCCCTTTATAAAAATTTGTCCCCGAATTTTAAAACAGAGGAATAGATCACATACCAAACAAGTGCGGGTATTTCCTACACATGATCTCCTTAGACTCCCAGGTAACCTCTTCCGAGGTGTGACTTCTCCAAAGTACTTTTACAAAGAGTATTTTCTTCGAGCAGAGTCACTTCTTCTGTCGGTCCAATATAATCACTAGCTCCTCCTCATATGACAAATCCTAATCCAAATGGACATCCTGCGACGAAATCACATGCGATGAATTTGGTATATACTTCCTTAACATAGAAATATGAAACACAAGATGCACTATTGACAAATTTAGAGGAAAAGCCAAAAGATATGTTACAGCTCTAACTCGATCCAATATCTCATACGGACTGATATAACGGGCTAAGCTTACTCTTCTTACCAAATCTGACCACGCCTTTCATCAGAAAAACCCTGAGATAGATGTGCTCTCCACAGTAAATTCCAATGGACAACGCCAGTGGCCACATAAGCATTCTGTCTGCTCTATGCCATAGACAACCTCTCTTTATTCAATTGAACCTTGTCCACCACGTCCCAAACCAAATCTGGTCCCAACAAACTCGACTCCTCGATCTCAAACCAACTAATTGATGACCGATATTGCCGGCCATACAATGCCTCAGATGGGGCCATCTATATATTTGACTAATAACTGGTATTATATGCGAACCCTATTAACAATAGATACTAACTCAATCACCTCCAAAGTCCATGACACAAGCCCGTAGCATATCTTTCTATATCTGAATAGTCCTCTCTAATTGGCCATTAGTTTGTGGATGGAACACTGTACTCAAATCCAATCGAGTGCCAAGGGTCTCCTGAATTGCCCTCCAAAACCGGGATGTAAACTATGATCCTCTATCAGAGATGATAAATAGAGGCACTCCATGTAACCTCACAATCTCATCCAAGTATAACTGGGCATAATGTGACACACTGTAACTAATCTTAACTGGAAGGAAATACGCGGTCTTGGTTAGTCAATCCACGATAACTCATATGGAGTCATAACCCCCGTGGTACAGGGCAGTCCAATCACAAAGTCCATGGCAATGCCCTCCCACTTCCACTCTAGTATCTCGATCTGTTGATGTAACCTTACTGGTTTCTGATGCTTAACATTTACTTGCTGACAAGTTAGGCATCTTGATACAAAGTCAACTACATCCCTCTTCATCTCCTCCCACCAATTAAACTGTCTCAAGTCCTGATACATCTTGGTGGCACCAGGGTGGATAGTGTATCGAGAATTGTGTGCCTTTGTCCGAATGGTCTTCCTCAATTCATCCACATCAGGCACGCACAATCAACCCCTACACTGCAATACCTCATCTAGGTCAACCTCAAATTTAGTACTCCTTCCTGCCCGTATGTGCTCCCTTAGTTTGTATAGCTTGTCGTCCCTCTTCTAACCCTTATGGATCCTGTCGATCAAAAATGAATGTATATGCATTTGGGCTAGTAACCATCCAGTATCCTCTACTTGTAATTGCACTCCATCACCTTCCGAACTGTATAAGGCTGCTATCAAAGGTCGTCTTTCAGGAGCAATATGTGCTAAGCTCCCCATAGACTTCCTACTTAAAGCGTCGGCAACTACATTCGCCTTTCCAGAGTGATACTGTATAGTATAGCCATAATCCTTAAGAAACTCTAGCCATCTCCGCTGTCTAAGATTCAGGTCCTTCTACTCAAAAATATACTTCAGAATCTTGTGATCTGTGTAAATTTCACAAGGTTCTTCGTACAAATAATGTCTCCATATCTTGAGTGCGAATACCACTACTACCAACTTTAAATCGTGAGTTGGTAATTCTGTTCATGCTTCTGAAGTTGCCTAGAAGCATAAGCTATCACTTGTCCATGCTATATCAACACATAGCCTAATCCTATCTGAGAGGCATCACAATACACCGAGAATCCACTTGTCCTCGAGGGTAAGGCCAACGCCAGTGTAGTTAGTCAAATAGTCTTTGAGCTTCTGAAAGCTCTCCTCAAAAGCATCTGACCATTGAAACTTAATCTCTTTTTGGGTCAATTTAGTTAGAGGTGCGACTATCCTGGAGAAATCCTGTACAAAACGATGGTAATAACTAGCCAATTCCTAAAAGCTATGAATCTCAGTGATAGTCATCGGCCTCGGCCACTGTTATGTAGCCTTGATCTTATGAGAATCAATAGTGATCCCATATCTAGATACTATATGCCCTAGGAAAGCCACATTGTCACACCAAAACTCGCATTTCAAGAACTTGACATACAACTAGTGATCTCTCAATGTTGGTAAGACTATCCACAGGTGCACCTCATGCTTTTTCTTGTTCCTTGAGTATACCAAAATGTCGTCAACAAACACAATCATAAACTTATCTAGAAAAAGTTCGAAATACTCGATTCATCTAAACCATAAATGCAGCCGGGCCATTTGTCAATCCAAAAGACATTACTAGAAACTCGTAATGCCTGTATCAAGTTCTAAAAGTTGTCTTAGGAATATCCTTTTATTTGATCTTCAATTGGTGATAATCAGATTGAATCGATCTTTAAAAAGTGACTGGCTCCACTTAGCTGATCGAACAAGTCAGTTATCCTGGCAATGGATATCTGTTACGTATAGTCAACTTATTGAGCTGTCAGTAATCAATGCAAAGTCTCAAGGACCCATCATTTTTTTTAATAAACAAAATAGGTGCTCCCAAGGAGAAGTGCTCGGTTTAATAAAACCCTTATCCAACAAATCCCACAACTGCTACTTAAGCTTTCAAAGCTCTGCCAGAGCCATACAATAAGGGGGAATGGAGATAGGTTGAGTACCAGATAGTAGGTCAATACAAAACTTTATCTCTCTATCTAGAGGAAGACCGGGTAACTCCTCTAGGAATATGTCTGAAAACTCTCTAACATCTGCTCTAATTGTGGTTCATCAGCCTGTGTATCCATAACAGTGGCCAAAAAATCCCTGACACTCCCGATTGAGTAACCGCTGATCCCTCAAAAATGAAATAATAGGAGCCGGAGTCAAGGAATAGTCACCTTGAAAAACATACGACATCTCACCCGGTGAACCAAAACTCATTGTCTTGAAAAGGCAATTCAAGGTGGCATAACATGAAACCAACCAACCCATACCCAAAACCACATCAAACTCCAACATAGCCAAAAGAATCTAGCTTATCATGGAGTCCTAACCAGGCAAGACTTATACACCTAGGTTATTGAGATAGACATCCCGACCGGTGTCACCACAAAAAAAAGAGTGTTCTAATGATCCCGACTGTTTATCAAATCGGGTCTAGAAACTTACAGACACGTAAGAGTAAGTGGAACCCAGATCAAATAATACATAAGTCTCAAGTGAACATATTAATATCATACTTGTAATCACAACATTCGAAGCTTGAGCGTCTTGGTGGGTTAGTGCATACACCCTTGTGTGGCCATTACCTCTGCCTCTGTTTCTAGCCCTTTGGTCTAGGGTGCCTGACAACTCTGCACCAATCTGTCCCTAAGTCTGTGATACAATATTGGTGGCTAAAACAGCCTCCGGTGAAATGGGACAGTCCTGGGCTATATGTCCTTGCCGCCCACATCAATAGCAAACCTTTGTCATCCGAACATCTTTTTGGGAAGACAAACAGTCTCTGGCTATATGGCCCTACTGGCCACAACTGAAACATGCTCCTATAGCTCGGACAACTTCCTGAGAAAGTAGGCAATCCCTGATCACATGGCCCTACTGGCCATATCCGTAACAACTCACTGACTGTCTGTTTGATGAACCATGACCGCCAGAAACGGTGACACTGGCCGACAACTGTTTGCTAGAAAAACCTCTATGTCTAGAATGTTGAACACTGCGAGATGATGATCCCTTCCTCGAGCTGAATTTACCACCAGATGGTCCCTCCATCTTAACCCTTTTCCTCGTCTACTGCTATACCGGGGCCACCACCACTAGAATAGTAGTGGTGCCTTCCTATATGCTAGCTAGGGTTGGTGGTCTTGGTACTACCCACTCTAAAGCAATAGTAGTGCTTGGCTATCCCCTGATTGTCACCGGCTATCTACCCCCACTAGTGCTACTCCATCATCTTTGTAACTCCCGTACATCCGCTATCAGTCCTACCAACACGTTAGCAAGCACAGTGTCGCTTTGGCCTGTAGTCAGCTCTTGAGCCTGTCTCCCTGTTCTTCTACAATGTCTCCCTTGTCTCCTTCCTCAAGACAAAGAAGGGGCTAATTCACCTACAGTATCTCTCAACATTCCTGCATCTATAACCTTTCTAAGAACAGTGGGTACATCACCTATCGTAATAGGTACGTTTATCGTTGAATCCATCTATACACAGAAATAAGGATTAAAACAATGTCAAAGGAATCAACATAGAGGAATTGAAACACTGACACCAAACATAGCCTAAAAGGTCTTTGGCAGTCCTTCCATGATGCAAGTGGGGCCCTCACCCTCATAATAAAAGCACTACCAAAGAACCTTGCTCCTTTTTCTCTTAGAAAACCTACAGCATTGATACCAACTCTGTGACGACCCAAACCCAAGCCCGTGACCGGCACTAGGCCCACCGACCCTACTCAGCCTCAAAATCCATCTTACATAATTAATCAATCATAATACATTAGCAATATCAAACTTAAACTCATAATCTTACAATCTCGAATACACACCAAAATCCCGTCTAAGAAAATAAAGGAGCAATCTAAAGTACAAACGATAATATAGTGAAATATGCCCGTATATCAATCAAATCTCTGAACTCAGCTCAATCTCCACTAAGTGGAATACAAATAGCCAACCTGATTTGGAATGATAATAAAAGGGTGAGTCGCGAAACTCAGTGAGTACAGATAATAGCTAATCTATGCATGTTGGGATATGTATCATACCACAAGTTCAAAACTATTTATAACACATATATAAATATAGTGAGCAGTTTCAATATCAAAACATACATATATAGGAGTGTAATTATCACATTACAAGATTCCAAGCTCAATCAGAGGTATCACAACCATGACCATAATCAATAACATATCAGATGACCATCACTCGATCAGGTCCACATCATGCCCACCAAAGCACCACGCTCACCAGAGCAACACATCACGCCCACCAAGGTTGCTGACCAGGGCACATAGTCTCAATACATATCACAACTCACCACATAAAAATTCAACACAAATATACATACATATACAGTTCACAATCTCAAAACTAGTATTGCATACCAACATAGCTCACTAACCATATACCAAATCACATAACATATCCTGCATGTATATACACCAAAATACAATTTATAAAACATTAATCAGTCATGCCAAAACCACAATAGAAAAATGATGCATAGAAAGGGTATCATCACTCACAGTATAGAAGCCGACCCAAGAAAGAAGTCCTAGTCACCCTTACCCAACTAACCAACCTGGATGCACTTTTTCAGCTGTATCTGTATTCAAGACCACACAAAAATATTCCTAACACCAAAATCAGCACAAGAAACGGGCTTAGTAGCCCAAACCGATTCAAATCCCATCCCGATATTTCTACACACATCTCAAGGCACCCACAACCCTTCACCATGACCCACATGACTCACTAATACACAACAATTTTACCCAACATCCCTTGGCAATGGTGAACTAATCTTCAAAACCCTCAAACCATAATGAACAGGCCTCCAAAACCCTCAAATCGGCCTAAACTGGCCTAAAACTACCTCAAACTGAATTGATTTGGCCATAAAACCCTCAAAACTAGATTTAGAAGGCCCAAAACCCTAAGGACCGACCTGAACTGGTTGAGAACTGTCCAAAATAAAGTTGGACCGGCCACTTAACCCCTAAACCAACTTGAACCGGGCTGGTTCAATCAAAAACACTAAATTTTCGGTCAAACTGGACCTCCCGAACCCTCAAACCAACTCGATCTAATAGATCTTTTCTTCCTAATTTCAGAACCGGTTCAACTTCCCAATTCTAAGCTAATTTGACCACTGAACTGGCCGATCAAACCCACTGGCAGGTTCAGTCAACCTTTTTTTTTTTTTTTTTTAACTTTAAAATGGCTCAGCTCGGCTCGGCTCAGCTCAGCTCGATGGCTGGGCTTGCCAGCTCAGCGGTTCGGCCCACTAGCTAGGCCCGGCCCATCCTTGAAGCCCAATGGCGTGGCCCATCGGCTTGGGCTCAGTTTAAGCCCAAACCCCTTCTTCTTCTTCTTCTTTTTTTTTTTAGGCTGGCCCATGGCATAGGCCCACAGGCCTGTGACCTAGTAGGGCTGAACCCAGCCCAACCAATCAGCCCGCCTTAAGACAGGACTCGGATCCTTTCAAGTCCTTTCTTTTCCACTCGACTGCAGACCCGGATTCCTACATCCGGGTCTGCAACAAACCCAAAAGTATAAAACTCCAAATTTTTGTAGAAAAACGAACATACCTTGTTCAAATCAAAACAAAATTTGTTCAATAGGCCTTGACGACTCGATCTAAGGATTTTAATTAGAAAAATCCCCGATCAAATAAGCTCAAAACTGGAAAAATTCCCCCTCTAGTTCACAGAAGCTCCGTCGACCAAGAAAACCAATAATTCGTCACTTTCTCTCACTAAAGCTCAAAATTGATCGAGGGAAACACTCCTTAATGCCAAACGCACAAAAAAAAGTCATCAATAGCTAGAAAAAGCAGCTTAATATCGCCAATTTAGCGTCAAAAGTTTCGACCCTTCTGTTAGGTTGAACTTTCTATTCCCACTAGATCTAGTCCATCAACTTTGATTTCCTTCAATTTCACCCCTCAAATTTTCCATTAAGTCCCTACATCTTTCAATTTCTTCAATTTGGTCCTTGACAGTTTCAATTGAGCCCCAAACTTTCTAGATTCTCCAATTCAGCCCCTAGGCATTTTAATTTCTGCCATTAAGCCTTCTAAAATTACTATCTAACCCCTGAAAGATTAAATATACACATTTAGATGCCAATTAAAATAATTTTATTACATTTCTCTATTAAAATTAATTTGGGTTATTACAACTATTTACCGAGAATAATATTTGTATGTTTACTTTCTTCTTTATTTATTTATTTTCACTCTAAACTTTATCTTTTTGACAAATTTTTAAAATTATTATATTCTCAAACATGATAATAGTTAAGAGAATATAATAGAGGTGAAAGCTTATATAATGAAGTCACTTGGAATTCAGTTCACTTACAACTTATGTTCTTAAATGTTCATTGTAGTAGAATTAGTTTTTCAATGCTATAATTCATATAAACAATTATGAGATTTACTTTTTTGAGTGTTAGATGTAATTGATCTTAATATCACGTATGTAGATACTAAATTGATATATAGGCACTCGTTGAAAATGATCAGTTCTTAACTAACTGCAAAGAATATCAATAGACATGATGATAACCATAGCTCTTCTTACTATTGTAATGTAAGTAATCCTTATATCAAAGAACATAATAGTAGTCTTATGAGACAGTCATCATATTTTGACACTATGAGTGCTTTGGCCTTCTAAGACAAATCATTATAGTAGTGATTGAAGTATGGTAAATATTGCATGAAGTCTTGTTTATGTTAAATAAGGGATTTATTATCCTCCTTCGAAATTCGAAAGAAATGATGGGGAGTTTGTGGCCGTAGCAGGCATGAATTAGAAAATGATGTTCTAATTCATAAATACAAATTGTTTATCCTTGGATGATTGAGTTTACTTATTAGAATTAAAAGCATGGCATAAAATTCATATCTTATTAATTCTAATTTATATATAAATAAAAAATAATTGAATTGTATGATAACCATGTTTCAATATGTTTCATATATCCTTTATACTACTTCAGCAATCATAATATATTATTGAATGTCATTCGTGATCCATAAAGGTTGTAAATTAAATTTCAAAATTAATTTAATTCATTAATTAAACAGAAAAAAAAATTTTCACTTGTGGCAACCAATTTGGAAGCAATTAAGTATATCAAGCACCAGTAAAATAAGACAAACAAATCACAATTAATAAACAAGTTCAATGCGGAAAAAAACTCCCTTAATTTGAGCGATTAAAAAACCATGGGATGCTATAAAAACTTCACTATCACCAAAATAAAGTTGCAAAGGAGTCTTCTCAATCACAATGTGGCATTCCGAACCAAACTTAACTCCAATGACTTTTATTGATGCATATTTACATGACTTGTACGTGGTATTGGCATATATGATATAGCTTGTTACCAATTACAATTAAATGGAAGTTAGTATATTTTCCTATTAATAACCCTAAGGAGGGTAATGTGGCTTTAAGAGACACTAAGAAATGAGGATTATATGGTGGTGAAAATGGATTAGAAAGAAAGGCAAAAACTTGAAAGAAAATCTAGAATTTAAGCACAAAAGTGATAAAACCTAAAACCCAAGAATTCCTTACCTTTGGCTTTGGTTTTTGGCTCCTCTTTTCTCCTACAGTTTTCTCCTCCTTTTCTTATGCTAACGAAGCAGCTCAAGCCTTCTTTTATAACCAAGAAAGTCGGCCAAACCAGCTTCCTCACGAAGCTTCGTGTGAAAAAACCAAAATGCCTTTTTCATTAAAGATTTCTTCCTTCCATGTCTCTTTGACTTGCTTGCTTCCCTAATTCACCATTTCACTCTTAAAACGTCTATTTAATACCTCTCTTTTCCCCTAGGATTAATGGCTTAAGACTAGGGTTAATCTACTAATTAATCTTACTAATTTTGTTTACTTTTGTTGAATTTTTGTGTAAATTTCTTATGGATTATGAGCAAGCTTCATATTCTCTCAATTTAATTGATTTAGATTCTTGTTTAAAAGCTGAATTTTGGATGAAAAGGGAGGGGGAAGAACCAAACCCTAGAGGCGGAGGAGTTTATTAGATTTTGTTAGTTTTGGTAGAATTTCTTGAGGGTTTTTATTAATCTTGAGAAGTCTTGTATTTCCACGGTTTAATTTTGAGTTTTAGTGGTGGTTTAAGGGCTGAAAACAGGAGAGATGCTACCAAGATTAAGAGAGGGGATTAAACTTAAAATTTTGTTAAGAAGGTTTAAACTTAGATTAAAAATGAGATTAACAAGTGGGAACAAAATCAATATGTTAGGGCCCTTGCTGAACCTTTAGGGTGCTGAATTGGACAATAATTTAGGTAGGCCTTAAGAAATGGTTAAGATTAATGGAAGAAATGAAGGTTGAGGGAGGGCCAAATTTGAGATTTAACCAAGTAAACTTAGGTAATACAATGGCTCTTAGCAAATTGAAATTCTGTTAAAACAATAAGGTATCAAGAAAAAACTTTTGGAGTATTTATGAATGACAAAGGGAAGGTGCATGGAATGACTAAGAAAGATAAACAAAAGAGTGGCCAAAGGAGGCATAAATGAAAGGAAGGAAAATGACATGAAAACCAAGTAAAAAGAGAACCGACTAAGTTAGACAAATTAAAGAGTTTATCATACATTTTAATCATGTGTTCATGGCATTTCATTTACTTTGCATATTCCCCACATGTAGGAGAAGAGAGTAAGTTTGAGTAGAACTTTGATAAGACCGGTCCAACAGAACACTAGTAGAGTGAACACACATTGTGAGTAGTATTCTTTATATTCTTAGATTTTATAAAAATGTATTTCTATAGCAAATGTGAAATATTTTCAAACACATATATTTGAATACGAGAAATGAAAACATAGTAGTTTATGTTATATTTTCCAATATAGATTTTAGTGCTTGGCACTCAGTTTTGATATATTGGGCAACCATACCGATAATAGTAAATTTGCATGACTTTGGGCTTAGTAGGATCTCAGATGTCATAAGTTATATCAATTTGGCCATAGAGTGATGACTCATATTGCAAGCTGCATGGCACCATAACACCTAACAAATTTTGGCCTTATTAAGGGCTAGTATTTTTATGTTTTAAAGCCTTATAGTTTTGTTTGTGTACATATTAGATTAGAGTTATATGTTATACAATTAATGTTTATAATTCCTTGATGATCTATGTTTTATGCTATGACCTAGATTTTTAAACTGTAGTATTACAAAAGTTAAATTATTTCTTAGTGATATCATTTCATGATTTTAATGTTTAAAAATGTTTAAACAAACCATGTTTAGATATATCATGGTTATGAAACTCTATCTATTTTCATTAAATTTAGGCTAAATATCATTTACTGGAATCATAGTCTCACCACAATTTTCTATCATTCAGATATCGAGCAATATTAGCTAGTGTGTAGAAGCATTTTCATCATCTGCATTAGACATTCAAAGCATATCAGATCGAGGTTGGGCCAGCAATCATGTCATATAATTAGAGCATGTGTGTGGTTTTATTTGTCTAAGTGAGACGAGAGTGATTATATAAATTTGGGGATAATGGATCAATGAGGGGACGTTTGACACAGTGGTCTCTTATGTTTATTTCTACTCTTTGCATGTTAGCTATATAAAACATTTAGTTTCCGTCTCTCAATATTGTGTTGAGAATTGACAGATATTCAGACCAAAGAAAGTTGAGCTAGATGTGACAGAGATTATAGTGTTCGACAATCCCTCTATACATTCCAAGCATAGGAGAGTGTTGGGTGCTATCCCGCTGTCACACATCGCTCGATTAATCAAAGGTGGAGTGTGACACATAAATACTAGATTCATATATCTAGCTCTTTCACAATATCAAATGGTAACCCATAAGGTCTCAAAATCATCAACAAGATGAAAACAACGAAGAAAAGTTGAGAAACATGACCAAAAAACCAGCTATTGTTCATGAATTTTCTAGTCAACTTATAAAGCTTGAAACACAAATCCAAAGGTCCAACTTGAAGATCAATGAATGAGAAACCTCTATTTAAAATTTTTGCTCAACCACAGAAAAATTTAATCATTTGTTTGTCTACTGTAATTTTTGCAAATCCCCCATCTTTTTTTCTCTTAACTTAGCCACTCTATCTTTACTTTTTGGCAATCCTAAAAGTAGAACAAATATTCAACTAGGCTTGTCAAGAGACACAACTAAAAATATGTGCTTGGACCTCCACATAGGGGGACCCAACCACCCAACAGATTAGGCTTTAGATTCATCTCTCTCTTCCTTCTTTTTTTGTTTTGATCAAACACATCAATTATTCAATTTTCTTTCTCAGTTGTATGGGTAGATGTGTAAGCGTGGGAAGAGGATGATGAGAGGACGTATACATGTGCATAGTGAGAAGAATGGTAAATATGCTTGGTGGTGCGTGAAAGAATGTGAATTTTTATATGTCAGGCTAGGGTACTGATATAACTTGTAGAAAGCCAAGCCAATAGATTTGATAGAAGCCTAGCATTCATATCAATATCCATAACAGAGCTATGTGATGCATTGGGTACTCTTTCTTTTATGAATTGGCTCAGTACACATTTCTCTATCAATCCATCTAGCATTCATAACCAATCTTTTTGCACATATCACTGGTGATGAATCCTAGAAAAATCATAAGGGAAAGAAGCTACCAACTTACTATTGAAGACACATTTCAATCTTAGCACATCTTTTATATCCTTACTCATTTTGCTACAAGGCTATCGCAATGCACTATTATAGGTACCACTTACAACATGGGAATATGTGGCAGCCTACTATTGGCCATCAGCTTTAGAGCTTTAACGACTAGAGTCATTGATAGATGCACGTATAATGAAGGGGGGCAAGCTTTAAAAAATTTTAAGAATATTATATAATTAATATATAAAAATAATTATTGCCCCTCAACAAAAAATTTCAGCCCCCACTCAAGCAAGGACTTATTTGAATAAATTAAAAATTTAAAGATGAAATTAAAATAAAAAATTAAGAGTATCAATTTAAAGTCTAATAAAACAACAATATTGAAGGACTTATTTTAAAATTTTCAAGGACTAAATTATAAAATTACAAATAAAAATGGCAACAGGTCTTCTATTCACCTTCTTTCCAGTTGACCAATTTGCTTGTTGTAGAATAGTAATAATTAGCACTACATTAGGATTTCTTTGTGGACTAACATTTTCAAACTATTGAGCTATTGCCTTGCCTCTGCCTCTAAATCTTCCATTGAGCTAATCTCTGCAGTAGAGAGAGTTGGAGAGGGAGACCCTAATAAGAAAAAGAAAAGGGCATGTCATGATCCAAACCTAGGCCGTGACTGGTACTAGAGTTCACCAACCTTAGTAAGCCCCCCAACCAACATGCAAACAGAATTAGTCACATCAAATAACATAATTCAAACTCCTCATACACAAAACCAGAATCTTGTCTAAGAAAAGTAAAGGAGCAACTACAATACAAAATGATAACACAATGGAACATGCCCGTACATATATCAAGTCGATAGGAAATCGGCTCTAGCACCAAACTTTAGCTGGAAAATGAATAGTCAACCTAATATGGAAAGATAATAAAGCATAAGTCGCTAAACTTAGTAAGTACAAATGATACTTATTCTAGCTATGTTGGGATATGTACTGCAACGTAAACCAAAACATGTATATAAATACACAGTGAAAAATACTAGTACATCAAATCATATGTGGGAGTATCATTATATATAATTATCATCTCACATGGCAGAACGTATCATGCTCAATGCACCACAACCTCACATTAGACTTTGCACACTCACCACGGATGCTATGGATCACTGTGCTCTAATCGAGCCCCTAGCATCCTAATATTATCACGACAATGCGCATCATGTCCGAGGCACCACAGCCTCATACTAGATTTAGAGCACTCGCCACTAGACGCTACGAATCACCATCCTCCAGTGTGAGCCCCTAGCGTCCCTATCTCATCACACGATACAACTCTCCACATATTTACAAAAAATATTTTGCATATACACATATACAGTTCATATATGAATGTACAAATATCAAAACATGTGATATCAAAGCTCATTGTCATTTTGAATAAATCAATCTTATCCCAGTAATTTTGCATATAATTAAAATACCATATGCATCAAAATAGTATCCATGTCATAAATCACAGTTAGAAAAACACATGTATAGAAAGGGTATTATTACTCATAGAACAAGGTTGAATCAAAAACCCTAGTCACCCGCCACAACTCAACAGTCACCCTGTGCCTTTGTCGGTGTATCTATAACCATAACAACACACAAACCACAACTCAAACTGATACAAGAAAGGACTCGGTCACCCAAAACCAAGCTCTAAACCCACCCTAGCACCCTTACATGCATCCCAAGGCTCATTTTCCATCACCTAAAACCCATACAACTCAAAAACACACATTCATTTCCCCTAAAAACCCTTAAACTGTGCTAAACCAATCTCCAAAACCTTTGAACCAGCTTGAACTGACCTTAAACTCCCCAAAACTGGCTTGAACCGGCCATGAACACCTCAGAACTAAATTGAACCAAGCCATTAGCATACAAAACTGGCTTAAACAAGATTGAACTGGCTGATTTTCTGATGAACCAAACTTTCTAGAGGTGCGAACTGGTCTGACCTTCCTAAAAATAGTCCAAATTCCCACTGAATTGACCCCTAAACTGTTATTGCCCTTAATTAGTCATCCTAGATACCTTATCATAGCTTTGGTTATTTTATTCCAATTTCATTCTATTTTACCCCTAGGATAGCATATCCTAGAATCAAGTTGCTAAGTTGACTCGCTAAGTCAACTCACTGATTCTGACCATTGTGTCGAGTCAACTCACCAAGTTGACTCGCCTAAAAGTCGGCCCAACCCATTCACCTTAGGCCGACCCAACAGCCATGGCCCAAACCGCTTGACCTAGTCCAACCCACCAGGCCCAAGCCCAACTCACCAACCTAGCCCACTCAGCCCAACCTAGGCCCAACCAAGCCCAAGCTTAACCCAGCCCAACCCGGTTGAGTTGACTTGGTGAGCCGAGTCAACTCGACTAGGTCAACTCAGCATAGACTTGGATACCATTCGAGTCCATCTTCCTCACTCGGAAACCCAATTCCCCCAACCTATTTTCTGCAACAAAACCTAGAACATAAAACCCAGAAACTTTTAGCTTTATTGAACTTACCTCGATCAAACCAAAACCAAGGTTTGTAAAACTGGATTAGGCGAACCAAGCTATGGACATTAATCAGAATAAAATCGATCAAACCACTCGAAAAAATGCAAAAATCCAAATCCAACTATGCACAGACCAGTTGGCCAAACCAGAGCAAATCTCTTTCAATTTTTCGCTCTAAACTTGAAATTGGTTGAAGGCAAACACTCAATGGCCAAAGTCGCACACCAAAAGCCAAATTTCAAGCCAAAAATGGCCACTATCATCATGGTATGGGCATCCCACTATTTGGTCCATTGTTGGACCGAACATACAGGATTTGTTCTCAATCCAATTGCTCAACTTTGATTTCTTTTAATTTTATGATTCCGTATTTCAAATTCAGTCCTTGCGTCTTTTATTTCCTTCAATTTGACCCCTGACACTTTCAATTTAACCCCAAATTTCCTAATTTCTCAAATCAGCCATCCAGTCTTATAATTTTTGTAATTTCACCATTCCAGAATTACAATTTGACCCCAACTTTTTTTAATTTGAGCAATTAAGTCCCTAAATTTAATTAATAACCAAAAATAAAAAGATTTTATAAATTGGGTTGTTACAGGGCATCAAAACTTTGCTTGTGATGGCCAATCAAAAGCCAAAAGAGAGGCAAAAAGAAACAAAGACCAAGAAGAAATTTGCTCGTATTGCCTTACTTGTGGCTGCTGTTGATTAAGAGCTAAATAGAGAAGGAAGAAAGGATTGGAGGGCCAATCGGACGTAGCAACAAAGAAAAAAGACTCAAGTTAAGCTTCAATTTGTTAAAGGTAGAAGAAAAAGTACATATTGATTTCTTTATATCAAATCACCTAACTCAAGTTAGGTTAAAACTTTGAAAATATTCATTTACTTATTTTTGCTTTACATCAAATCAACAAACCAACCACCATATGTATAGATTATTTTAAACAAAAATTTAAGTATTTGTGCATTTAAAATTATTAAATATATGGAAGTAAATTGTAATTGATGGTTGGTGGCTATTAAGTTGACCCTATTTTGAATCGCATCTACAAGTGGTCCCTATTTCACAGTAATGTTTTTATTTAACTCTTGTTTAAATGGATTTTTTAGTTATCTAAATTTTTATTTTTATTTTTTAAAATTAGTCAAGAACCACTAAAACTGATCTATTTTAACCAGTTCATTGAAACCCATTTGAACACTAAACTGTGAGTCCCCACTCTCAAGCACAAACCACAGTCCGAAATTTAAGAACATTATCCGTGCCAATAAAAGTCACGGAGACCAAACATAATCCCAGCACAAACGTGGGTCAAATCTACTAACAAACAGGACCTCAATGCTCAAGGTGCCGGTGGAAATTAAAAACAGGCGGTAAAAAGGTTATTTTAGGTATATACATATCTACTGATTTTTCTCATACAATTTTACTTCCACACAGCGGATGTACAATCCACGCGATTGTATCAAAGTTTTTGTCTAATATTGTCATTTATTATTTTCTCATTTTTTCAAATTCCTTTACATTGTTTATATATATATATATATATATATATCAGCCATGACATGGCAGGTATTTCTGTAAGTTGAACACTGAAACCTTCCCTATTGCTTTTCCTTTTGTTGCTGGAAAGGTAGAGTACATACCCAACGTTGCGGAAGGCAATAGGCGGACTAAGAGGGAAGCGCCGTCAGAATTCTAGATAGTGGTCAGGAAATACAAAAAATTAAAGGAACTGCAAATATAAATTACAGCTGGCGTATCACAACTCGAAGAAAAGGAACTGGGTTGATTCGGTCTACATCAGGACGATTGCAACACTTTCATCGGCTGCCTCTCTCAATCGCTCACTCAACCAACCACAATAAGACCTAATCACCAGAAGACCGATCCCGACTCCAAGACCTTCGCCTCTCATGTTTATGAGAATGCTTGCCGTGTTTGTGTTGGCGCCTGTGGGAGCGTTCTTCCCTGTCAATAGAGCTCCTTTTCCTTCTTGGTGGTGAGGGAACCTAGAGCCAGCAACAACCCCACCCCCAAATACAATATTTATACAAAAAAAAAAAAGTCAATCACAAAAAAGAAGCCCAGGAAACTACTTTAGCAACAAGGTAATTCAAGAATACGAAACCGAACAGAAATTGCCGTCCAAAAATTTGGACAAGTGATAACAAGAGAACGCCCAAGAGAGGAGAAAAAAATGGTACACACTCCCATAATATCATAAATACTTATTTAGAAACTCAGAAATTTCTTGCAACAACATATCATGCAATCACTCAGTAGCACGAGCATTTAATAAATTTGTACGTTAAAATTAAACATTTAAGGAGAAACTCACCTGAAAGCGTGACATATAATGTCCCTCAGGAGGAGGTGGAATGCCAAGCCTCTTCAAATCGTCCAAGGGGACTGGTCTCCTGAATAAAATAGACAAAGATATTACACCAATTTCATCTTGTAAACAGAGAGATGACCTGCTAAGTCGGAGTTTACTTACAGGGCATTACCAAGCACTTAACAGAATCGACTATTCTATGCAAATAAAAGAAAGAAAATAGATGTTTGTAACTTCAAACAAAACCCAGTTGGGACCAAGATAACAATAAAAATAGGCAGTAAGACTTCACATTTTCCTTTTCCATTTAATTTAAATTCACAGAATTTTTATGTTTTAATTGAAATTATGACTTCTAATAAAGTAAAATGAGGACATATGAACTTTGAACCCATGTAACTGCAAGAAAGACTTGATTAAGAAAGCCAAAATGAGCAGTCTAAGTTCATGAACCGAAAATGGATGTTTACCATTTCATCCACACCAATGAATGAAACATGGTTTGTAAAACACATTGCACCTAAAGTTAAGAATGAAAATGGTGCAAGGAAAAAGAAACTGAATAGAAGAAAATACTTGAGGCAAAAGAAGGTAGATTTATTTAAGATAATAGTTGCTCTGCTGTCCCCCCCCCCCCCTTCTCAACCCCTCCAAAAAATACATAAATAAATAAATAAGATAATATATATTAACAATAATAATAATGAAAACTTAATTTTAGAAGAACAGGTTCAAATTGGGTAACCTAGGTTAATGAAACTTTAATCTCTCAAACATATGGAATACTGTTCTACAGGCTACCACTAACAAGGCTGCACATTAATTAGTAGGGAAAAGATTGTTAAGAAACTATAAATTTACCAAGACAATCCCAAGAGAATGAGAGGAATTGAAACCAAGAAACCTTCAATAGCTTCTGTTTGAATGTTTTCCACTGATCAAATGCAATGGTTCTTTCACTTTAGTGAACATACTCATTTCATATAAGATCGCAACTCATTAAATATGCAGTCTCTGACCATTGGTGAAAGAACTCCTATCACTGTAGGGTTTGAAGAAGTTAAATGTGACAACATTACTCATATGTGAAGAAAAGATAGTTTCCATGATTTGAACCCATGAAGCCCAAATCAGAACCAAAATTCTCCACTGAACCAAAACCCACTCTCATGAAATGATCACAGCGTAGATTATGATTCATAATGATATGCCTATTATTTTTCATAATTCAATGGTGAGCCATTATTGCATTGCAAGTCAAAGAAAAAGTTATATGTGGATGAGAGAAGGTTGAGGACCCCAATTTGTGTACAGGATAGCTAAATGTAAATCATTCCTTTACTTTTTTGCTACAAGGAAGATTTTTGGTGTCAACTATAATCTGCAGATTCTACATGCAATTTCATCCTTCAAGGGCAGATCATCCTTCAAGGCAGATCTATAAAATTATGGCCCTTGCATACTTTTGTTGTGAAAAGAGCTTGACTTCTTTGAATTTAACTATATCTAAAGTTAAACCTAACAAAAACTAAAAAGTAGACATTTTTCTAGCTTATGAATTCCCTAATTGAGCATAAAGTTATTTCAACATAGAATGCTTCATATGTACAACAACTTCAGAACTATAAGGAAATGGATGGAAAACACAATCATCCAAATAACTCAATGTAAAGTGATAGAGAAACAGAGGCATACAGGGGAGCTCGAAATGGTCTTTCTCGACCTCCAAATCGAAGCTGACCAGATTCCTTCTTACCACCAAGACCCCCTCCTGTCAACTAGAATAAGATTGAAGCTCAAAAATGATTTAAACAAGTGTCAGAGCACATGGACAGAGAAAGTTTTAACTGACCTAACCTTCTGGGTATCCATCCAGGCATCAACTGTTGTCTGTTATAATCAACTATAATTTCAGAATCATCAATAAGTGAATGGTGAGCATCCTGAAAAAAGAGTAATAAAATCATTAAGTACCTTCATTACAAGACTCATGGTCACACATAAGCCATAATGCTCCCACAATTATCACAAATATTATATTGAGCCAATGTGCATAGCATAGAAGAGAAGCAAAAATCCACTAAAAGAAAATTTCAGATTGACAGTTGCAAAGCAATGAGCAAAAACCCACACATATAAAATCAGCAATTTTATTTTAATATAACAGATTCATTATTCTCAAATCACTTGTCTTCTATTCTCGAGACTACTAAACAGTACTATGCCCAACACTCCAAGGAGTGATGCAGTCAATGAGAAGGCCATGAAGTAAATACTACAAACGATGACTCAAGGACCAATATTGTTAATTGGCAAGTTTCTAGCCTAGATCAGGTATAGCATTTTTGTGGGCTGATAAGGCAGCCATCAGAGAGTTTAGGGGTTTAGATGTTATGGGCTAAAGGACTGAGAGACAATTTGTTCTTTCTGTACTTTTGGTCTTAGGTGTAAGGGTATGTGTCATCCAATTAAATTTTGATTTAGAAGCAAGTATTTTATAATGAAGTAACTTCATTAAATACCATACATGAAGTTAAGTAGTCACCTGAGGAGGGCAGACAGCTAAGGAGCTGTTCGGTTGGGGGGATAAGGCTGATAAGGATAAAGTTATCAGCCTTATCCCCCTTTATCACATGTTCGCTTCGCGTGTAACAGGCCTATATAAAAATCCGGGCAGCAAGTTATCAGCCTACTTGGATAAAATTAATCTGGGGGTTGGCAGCGTGAGAAGCTCTCTCACGCGTGATAATTTTCTTTCAGACATTTTTGCCTCTCTGCGCGATCCATCTCCCACTGTCGCAGGCGCCTACGTGAGCAGCGCGTAGGAGCTCACGCCTGCTCACACAGGTGCCCGATCTGCGGGCGCCTGCATGAGCAGGCCCATCTGCCAGCGCATCTGTGTGCAGCCGCCGGACGCAGCACATCTGCGCGTAGCGCATCTGCTGGACGCAGCGCATCTGCGCGCAGGCCAGTCGCCGGCCAAAGAGCAGAGGGGAGGTGAAGCTTGTGAGGGAAGGGGCAATTTGGTAATTTGATTTTTTATCCGGTTTGTTATCCGGATTGTTATCAGGTTAACCGAGCGTGTGATAAATACATGATTACTGTAGGGGCAGGATAAATTTTATTCTACCTACCTTATCAGCTTATATCTTATCCCCCAAAACGAACGCCCCCTAACTGGGATTGCACTGGTTTTAACAGAAGAAAAGATTTAAGGAAGCAGGAGAGAAAAAATAAATAAATAAGGGGCAGTTGACACTCAACACTCTACTATACAGGCAGGAGCCACCACCAAGAGATATAAAGATGAAATTCTTATTAATCTAGGCACTAAGTACCAGAAGTATAGAGAAAAGAATACTTAGCATTCTTGGCTATTTCTGAAAGATTTTTGCTCACACTACCGTTTCCCTTTCTTTAGCTAAGTTTTAAACTAGGAGCCATGGAACATCACTCCAGGCACAGGAAACAGCCATTTGTGGTTTTAAATTGTGGTAAAGGACAATCAAAAAAGAAAGAACCAAGGTAATGTATTTGGACAAAAAAGAGCCATTAGTTGGGACTGTTAAGTTCTTTTCAGGTAGCAGCACATCAGTTCCACGAATTTGGATTGGTTCTGAAATGGATTTGGACCTAGAGCTGGGCCAAGGGTTCGGAGTTTTGGTTATTCTCAGATTGGGATGTTCCTGTGTCACTAATCATATAAAATCACATTCCCAGTAGTATTGTGGCCCAACTGTGTTCATTTTATTCCCCCAAAGCTTTGATTACCTAAGATTCAGCTCATTTTGCATTTTTTTTCCTAAGAAAAAATTTAAGGAAATACATAAGAAAGAAGTTTGGGAATTTTGGATTGCTAAATGTGTCGGTTTCAAACAACTCTGTACCATGTCTAGGATTGTGCATATCTTTTGTAATTCACTAGGGTGTTAGTGAATTCTTGTAACTACGGGACATGCATGTCTGCCATACTTCATGAATTTTTCATTTAGATGATTAATGAATTACAATTTTCCCTCAAAATTAAATAGGAGAAGAATTTAAAATAACCCATATTTTCATTTTAAAAGTTAGATAAGTATAGTGTACATCTTCACACCCACAGGGTCCATAAAGGCAACTATGCCCATGGTGCTCTAACCCACAATATCTAGCAATATTTTTTCTTTTTCTCTATAAATATCACCCTTTTCTTTCATTGGAGGCCAGGCTTACAAGAGTTCTCACCAACTTCTTACTGAATGGTCTTTGACAATTTGATATTGGTAAACAACAACATCAGATCAAAAATGTTACTCAATACAAAAAATAAAAATAAAAATAAAAAATAAAAATAAATAAATAAATAAACTAAGAAATAATCCAAATGGTAGCTAAGAGGCATAAATACCATGTTAAAACATGTCATATTAAAACTAATTCCGAATAAAGTTACTGAAAGGAAAAGAATAAAAAAAATTAATGTGGTCTTACAAGAGAAAAATAAATTTATCAAATTTCCAAGGAGAACAACAAAACCACATGTATGCTCTGGAGAACTTTGATATTTTACTAATAAATTTATTTATTCCTAATATTGGAGTGCATGATAATGATCCTTGTGAACAGGGTGGTTCTCAATATTGCAGTTGAAAGGTTCTTTACACAATACCCATTGCCACTACCAAGTTCACATACTTTCAATTTTAAAGCCAACAATAGCATGTTTAATAGAAAGAGTGATTCAAATTGCTTCCTAGGAGAATAAAATTAATGTCAAAGAGAGGTGGAAGCATACTAATCTTTTTCAACTAAAATATCCATACTACCTCATACGCACGTCGCATCTCTCTTTCAGTTTCAAATTCCACAAAGGCATAACCACGAGAGGCCCCAGTCACTACAAAACCAGAATTAACAAAGTTCAGCAGATGTTTCTGCATATTCAGATGAGAATTTCAAAATGGATGGCAAGTCAGATGAACATGAAAACTGTAAGCAACAACAAAACCAAGCAAAGATGTTATTAGCCATTTTTCCACTGGGCCTCATAAAAAAACTAATTTAGAACATAGTTCACAAGAGCCAGGAAAATGAATATCTGATAGCATTAAATAAATGGGACTGAATACCACGTCACTACTCTTATTGATGTTCTATGTACAATAATCAACCCAAAGAATCAAACAGAGAGAGAAGGAAAATGAGTAAAAATCTTCACAATATTTACCAAGTACAAAGAATCAAGTTCCTTTCTTTATTTGGCTTCTCACTGAAGTTGATAAACAAAACTATTGAGAGATTCTAGTCTAACAAAGCAGATCACAACTGAAAACATAGCCCATGCACTTATAGATTGAATAGAAAAGACACCAATCAAAAATGCCACTAATTGATGCAGAGAAAACATACTTGACAAATAACAGCACGTGCAAAAAGAGCCCAAAACAGTATTTATCAAGAAAATTTCAAGTTATGATGGAGAATGGTAAGAATGGTAACCATCTAATTTCCCACAAATTATGAAATACAAACAGAGAACTGAACGACCTAAAGCCTGCAAATTAAATACAACAATTTTCAATGGTTATGACGAACTAAGAGCTGTTGCCTAACTTGGTGGTACAATTATCCAAGTTCACATTGCCACTTGACAGAAAGGTTTTCTCTACTCTTCTACTGAATAAATCACTTATAAGTTCTAACTATCTGAAAGAATGTCATAGTTTTTCAGGGCCAAATGTAGATTCTACAGACCTGTAAAGTTTATTCATAACATCAAGAATTTGTAGGAGGGATGCTTTTTTTGTGTTAAAAATTAAAATACTAAAGCCACAAAGGCAGCATGTATCCAATTCAGAAAAAGGTCCTCAATACAATCCTAAAATGAAATTCAAGCTGAAAGCTACAGAATCTTGGATAAAGAGAAAATCAAGTTAAAAGTTACGCTCTAATTCATTATGATCTGGCCTCATTTTATCAAGAAGATGACATTGAAATAATGAAACAAAATCAATGAACGAATTAAAAACAAAGAACCAATATTTATAAAGCAGAAAACCGCAAGAGAAAAACAGATATACCAATATGTCTAACTAATCGCAAGTTTTTAACTTTTCCGTATTTGCTCATAGCCTGAAAAAGGGGAAAAAAATGTTACTTCCATGAACTTAAAAAATAACGCTAATAAGAGAGACCGACTGAAATTAGACCTTGCGAAGAGTCTCTTCTGTAGTGAGGTGAGAGAGACGACCCACAAACACTGTGCAATAAGGATCTCCTTTAACCTTTGGATCACCCAAAGGGTCGTCTGAAACATCAAGCTATTGGGCTTAGAAATAAAACAACCGAGAAAAATTAATAATTTAAGGAAAATATCTAGTGGAAAGTACATAGGCCAGTTTGGGAACAGAGAAGAGCTCTGTATACGGCGTTGTCATGAGGAAGGATGTCAGTGCCATCGATGCTTCCTGCTTGAATGGGATGGTATCGCTCAGCGTAGAACACTGAATTTATATTCTTATTGTTACTGCTCCCACCACTCATTTTTTTTCTCTTTAATTCTCGTCCGAAACCCTACTCCAATCTTCGCCCCCTCCTCCACTGGTTCAAAGAATCAAATGGACCATCAAATCTATTAGGCCAAATTTCCCTCTACGCGCAGCCGGCTGGAACATCGCCTTCTCTATATACGATCAGACTCGTGGAATGACCATTTGGCCACTATTTTAAATTGATGGTACATATTAGAAAGTGTAGTTTCACTGACCTCCCTCAAGGTTTGTCAAATTACTGTCTAGCCCTTTTTCTTTAGAAATACGCAGTCTCCCCCCTTGCCTTCGGTTGCCGTTAATACAATCTGTCAACACTAACTGGCTGACCGAAAGTAATACAAAATGACTATAGTACCCTTCAAAAAAAAAAAGTTGATAATTGCATTTGAGCTGGTTAGTACCTGTTCAGAATTCATGAATTAATTCAGATCAGAACTAAATTACTAATTCCAATCCATAAAGATTATAAATCGGGACTAGGACCGCTAAGAACAATTCAATTCTAGTCTCGGGCCTTCACAAATCCTGTTTTAGGCTACTTCTAGTTCATTGTTTTGAGTTCGACTGGTTTGGTTCAAGTTTAATTAAAAAAAATTAAACTATTACTTTATAAATATTTTCAAATATTACAAAAAAAAAATATATTTTTTTATTTATAAGATGTTATACTCTTGACAATAACTTCCTATCTTGCAGAATTTTCTTGGTTAATGACCATTTTTAGTTATTTTACTTGAAAACTTTTAAATTACAGTACGCTAATTTTTTCAATTCCATTTACAAGCTTTACAAATTTAAAAATATAAAAAGGTGGCAACTTTGAAATTGTGCCAATGGTCTCATTCCCACCATAGGTACTACTTTGGAAACTATGTGTGGCATTTCAACTCAAAAAATTCATTAGCTTACCTTTGCTAGTATGTTTATTATCCTTTTTATATAGTTATAGGATTATGTTAGGTTAAGTTGTAAGAAATTGTTTAATTTCTAAAAGAAAAGAATTTCTTTGAAATTTTAAATCTTTTATCTTCAATCTTAGAGAAAGGAATTTAAGTATTAAAAAGGCCTAATTGAGAGATTAGGAAAATCTAGGAAAGAGTTTTCAAAACCAAGCTAAAAAAGGAAAGAGAAGCTTTTGTAGGAAAAATTTAAAAAAGATTAGAGAATGAATAGTATTTAGTGAATTAGAAAGAAAATTTATAAAAATATATGCATGTAGATTCATTCACTTTTATTGGAAGATTACATTAATAGGGTCTTAATAAAAATCTCCTAAACATTTTGGGGCTAATTGACAAAATCTAGAATTTTTGGGGTCAAAATGTAATTAAGCAAAATTTGGGAGCCGAATTGTAATTTTTAAAATTTAAGGTCAGCCAACCATCCCACCTATACACATTTAGAAGACAAACACACACACACACAAGGCCATTTCGTGTGCCACACAGAGGAGGAAGAAGGGAGAAGGAAAGAAAGAAAAAAGAAGAAAATGGAAGTAAAACTTACAAACCAAGGTTAGTTATGAAATATTTGTATTTCTAAGTTAATCTTCTTATAATTTCTTGTTCAATTAAGTTAATATATCACATATAAATGCATAAACCTGGGTTTTCTTCCATTTTTAAGCAAAGATAAGGGTTGAAATTCATCATGGCCGAACCACCTTAGCATAGAAGCAATCTTGCTACTTTAAAAATCTAGTTGAAAATTTGTGTAGAACTCAACTTTTCTTGCATCAATTAGTGGAAATGTGGGATTATGTCTAAAATAAAGAGGGCAGAAGGTGCTTCAAATTGGAGTGGCTTCCATGTCTTTTGTTCATAGAATTGAATAGAAAGTTGAATCTTGATTGTTCTATGTATGTCATTTCATTTCCATGAAACATATGATGAGATTAGAGAACTACTTAGGGTTAGAACTTGCAACCATTAAGAGGAGATGGAATAAGGATGAAATTGAGGGAGGAAATGCCTAAATTGGGGTTAAGAAAGTGGATCAAAACCATCTAGAGGCCATTGATGCAAGCTGGAATTTTTGCAAAAATTTTGCAGGTTTAGGGAGCTTGCTGTCCAAGCTCATTTGGGATTCAAAAATGAGTTATATTAGGGCTTTAAAAGTGGATTAAGGAATGCTTCAACATAAATAAGTCACAGAATTAAAAAGAGAGTCAATTGAAAAGCATAATGCACCCTAATTCACCTAAAAACTCTAACTTAAACCTGTGAGATTGCAAGCTGTAAATTAACAAGGAAACTTTCAGGTTTGAGGGAGATGAATTGAGAGGAGACTGGCTAAAGAAAGAGCCCAAAATTTCTAAAAAGGAGGAGTTAAGTGATAGCCAAAAGAGTGGACTTGATCAAGGCAAAGCAAACCAAAATTTAACTAAGTATACATGGAGACTTGAATCATAGATTAAGAAAAAGAAAACTTCAACAATCTAATGTTTTGGTAAGTTGAATTATGTGCAATCTAAATGCTTTGGAATGAGGGTAAAATGAAGTATATGAAAAATAAATAAGAAGAATGAGAATACATGAGGATTTTGGAAAACAAAAGAATATGAGACCAAGGTTTATTAGATAATTAAAGGATATGTTTACTTTTTACCTTCAAATTACAATTGCTTGTATATGCATATATGAATAACTACATTATAGGCAAGGGAATTAAACCAACATTAGATCAAGGAATTCAACCTCTAGAGCCTCAAACTTAAACACCGTATACACTGTGAGTGGTATATTTCTAATCTTAGTTATTTTCTTAAAATATGGTTTTCTACTTGAATTATGTAGTTTTTCAAATGCCTCTATGTTGTATTAAGAAAATAGAAATAGTTCAATTATGTTATACTTTCTGCTATATGCTTGGTTTGATGATTTCACGATGGTTTGTACTTCGGCACTAGAGTACAGATGTCAGGCAACCACCAAAGTAGATGGTAGTTCTACATGCATTTTATTATATGACATATGATTGGATTGATTTGGATTTGGTAGGGGATCCTAAAGGCAGCAGATTGTGTTAGTTTAGCTGAGGGAATGGCAACAACCTTTGTTGTACGTTACACAGTGTAGTAACGCTTGTCATGTTTTCTTGATTTTCATGACTTTTATGTTTTACTATCCTAGAAGAACCATATTTGGATGTGCACATCTGCCTATACCACACACAGGGTATGCACCATAATTATTGAGGAATTCTTATACTTTATGTGATTACCAAGTGCTTTTTGTAGTTATCTAATGCCTTCAAGTATCTGTTTGTGCTATGGCCAATGTTCTTACTTAGACTTGATTTTCTTGATATTAACTTATCTGATATGTCTTGTTTTTTTATGAAAAAGTATTTTTGATTACTATAATATCAAAACTTGACTATTTCCACTAAGATTGATTATATGCCATTCATTATGACTTTTGTCTCACTTTTCCCTTCTCTTGCAAATTCATAGTTACATTAATCATTTTACTCATGTGTTGCACCTTCGTGAGTAGTGTAATCATCATAGAAGATGGGCCCAATTTCCATGGCCTATGCTGAAAGTTGTAGTTTATGTAGCACATGTATAGTAAGGTAAATGAGCAATAGTTGCACATGTACATTTTCTAGCCTATAGTATATATATGGTATTCTGATATTTGTGCATGGATTTAACTTGCTATGCATACATGCCTGTATATGCTATTTTCATGTTATGATTGCTAGGGCACGCTGCCCCGACTCCTGTGATGTTGTTATGGTAGCTAGTTATCTGACAAGCTATATATGATGTGTATTGAATGATTAAACAGGTTATACAAGTGACAAGCAAATAGCTTAGAGAGGTTACAACAACCAACGTGCTGTCAGATTTCTGCCTTAGTAGTGTGTTAGTAGTTGCCCTACTATTGCATCTAGCTCACCATCTTGGGGGCGAGCGTGATAGTTAAAGTGGTATTAAAGCAAGGTTTAGGAGATGGTCAGGGGACTGTTAGCCTTAGGGTTATGTAGTCTAGGTACTTACATTTCATTTGCATAAATTGCATGTTCTAAATCATTTAGCTTTGAAAATTATAGGCATTATGGTAGTTGCTTCGAGAGGCAAAGGTAGAGGCCGAGGCAAGCCTCAACGAGAGCAAGGGTCTAGCCCACCTATTAGGAATATAGACACATTTAGTAGCGTATCGTTTCCACTAGCAAAGGTAGGCCCTTCATAAGCACGTCTTGAGCAGCTAGGGGAGGTGCTAGGAGTGGTTTTAGAGACCTCGGCACCCCCACTGACGTCAACACTACTAGTGACTCCGATTACCTTGACACCAACTACCACTACCGTGCACCCTATAGCTCCAACTCTTGTAATTCTAGCTATTACCTTAGAGTTTGCAACGATGATCAACGATGATAGCTCAAGTAGTAGGCGTGGCTATGGTGCCTAGTGCTACCATGATAATTATACAGGCTATGAGTGCTGCGTTGGCATCTAGTTCTACCGCTCCTAGATTAAGATCTGATGAAGAAAAGATCATAGAATGAGCAAGGAAATTGGGACCTTTGGAGTTCTATAGCATGACAAATCCCCTCAAGGCACAGGAATGGATTTGAGGGATCAATCGGATCTTTGATTTGATACGCTGACCTAAGGAGCGACGAATAGAGAATGCCACCTTTTTATTTAGGGTATGGGCATTGGATTGGTGGACTGCATATAAGGCTAGGTAGTCAACAGAGCGAGTCATTAGTTGGACAGAATTTAAAGAGAAGTTCGACAGGTAGTATTTTCGTGCAATATATCAGGACCGGAAGGTAGAGAGTTCATGAATTTGAGATAGGGGAGCATGACTATTGTAGACTATGAAGCTAAGTTTATAGAGTTGTCCAAGTTTGTGCCACACCTGGTGGAGCATGAAAAGGATAAATGCAAACTATTTCTGCGTGGGCTTAAAGGACCTATTCATGATAAAGTCTAGATGTAGAGGATTCTTACATATGCTAAGATGGTAGAGGCTGCTATTATAGTGGAGGAGATCGAGACAAGGTAGGCTCGTCGGCATCAAGACAGATTCAAGAAGAGTGCTTTAGCCTGTATTTTAGGCAAACAAGAGGGGCCAGCTTCGAAAAAAACATGTTCTTCTTTTGTGGATAAGAGAGCTGGGGCAACAGTATATCCAGGAGTGGGGACTTCCTTCTTCTCGAGCCCTGTACATCAAAAGGCACATCCATGATGACCCCCTACATTGGGGGAAAGTCGATGATATTGTACCCAAGGATTATAGAGCATAGGTAGTGGCATAGGATGACCAAGAGCACGGCCTCCACCCCTAGCATGTAGTAAGTGTGGGGAGCGACACTTGAGTGATTGCCGGGTGGGCACTATAGTATGTTATTGGTGTGGCCAACTAGGGCACCTCAGATGAGATTGCCCTTAGGCGAGTCAAGAGGGTAGGATTTCTTCTAGACAGATAGTGTTGTAGGGTTCTCAAGTCTAGGGTAAATGTTAGACCAGTAGACAGGGAGCGACTCAGGGGAGACTAGCCTCAAAAGCCAGAGTGTATGCTATGTCTTGCCAGAAGGCTCAAGAGGCCCCAAACACTGTTACTTGTATGCTTTCTATTTGTGGGACTGATGCTTATGTATTAATTGATTCTGGTTCCACAGACTTTTATATTGCATGCTCCTTAACCACCAAATTGGGATTGAGATTAGATATCTTAGATTAGAACATTATGGTTTCTATCCTAGTGGGGTAAAACTACAGTGATAAATAGGGTATAAAAAAATTGCAAGGTCAAAATTGACAATGAAGAGCTCGCAGGAGATCTACTTCGCTGAGAGATGCATGACCTAGATTTGATATTGGGCATGGACTAGTTAACAGCCTATAAAGCTAAAATAAATTGTTTCAAGAAAGAAGTCATATTTCTGTTACTTGAGGGTCGAGATGTATGTTTTATGGGCAAAAGACGTACCCTACCCTTGTGCATAATCTTTGTGATGATAACGATCTAATTGTTAAGGAAATGATGTGAGGTCTATTTAGCTAGTATTGTGGACACAAAAGCATAGACACCTAAGGTTACAAACATCCCTGTTGTCTGTGAGTTCCCAGATGTATATCAAGATGACTTCCCAGGGTTACTGCCTGAAATGGGAGATAGAGTTTGGTATAGAGGTAGTACCAAGAACCCAGCCAATCTCATGAGCACCTTACAAGATGGCACTAGCAAAACTCAAGGAATTAAAGACGCAATTATGGGAGTTGATAGATAAAGGGTTTATCAAACCAAGCACATCATTGTGGGGAGCCCTCATTTTGTTCATTAAAAAGATAGGCAATTCCCAATGATTATGTATAGATTACCTACAATTAAATAAGGTGACGGTGAAAGACAAATACCCCTTTCCCAGTATTGATATTTTTGTGACCAGCTATGAGGTGCCACTGTCTTTTCTAAGATTGATCTGAGATCAGAATACCATCAACTTTGAATTAAGGTGGAAGATATTCCTAAAATAGCCTTCAGAACTCGGTATGGTCATTATGAGTTCTTAGACAATGGCATAACTTGGAAAAGACAGTGACTGAATTTACTCCATTTGGATTGACTAATGCTCCGGCAACACTTATACACCTAATGAATAGGGTTTTTTGGCCATAACTAGATCAATTTGTAATGGTATTTATTGATGATATATTGATTTATTCTAAGAATAAAGAAGAGCACACCAAGCATTTAAGAATTGTATTGCAGACACTACGGGAGAAACACTTATATGCTAAATTCAGTAAAAGTGAATTTTGGCTAGATAGGGTGGTATTCTTGGGACATGTTATATCTACTGATGGAATACTGGTTAATTCTCAGAAAGTGGACATTAAATGGGAGCCACCCAATAACGTAATTAAACTATGGAACTTTTTAGGAATGGTTGGTTGCTACCATAGATTTGTGAAAAATTTCTCTCTGATTGCTTCTCCTTTGAGCAAATTATTGAGAAAAAATGAGAAATTCAATTGGATACCAGAATGTTAGCAAAGTTTTGAACAGCTTAAAAGAAAGTTGACCCAAGCTCCAGTATTAACATTGCCTAAAAGTGGTAAAGGTTATACCATTTATAGCGATACTTCCAAAAAATGTTTAGGCTATGTGTTTATGCATGATGGGAAAGTAATAGTTTATGCCTCCAAGCAGTGAATGCCACATGAACAAAACTACCCTATGCATGACTTAGAGTTAGCAGTAGTTGTATTCGCCTTAAAAATATGGAGACATTACTTGTATTGTGAACACTGCCATATTTTCACTGATCATAAAAGTCATAAGTATATCTTAACTTAAAAGGAGTTAAATCTCATTTAAATGTAGTGTATAGAGCTTCTAAAAGACTATAATTGTATGATCGAGTATTACCCAAGAAAGGCTAATGCTGTGATAGGTACTTTGAGTAAAAAAATTTTCTAGTACCTTGGGCAATGTCAAGATAGTATATTTACCACTGTTAATGGAATTAAGGTGCTTAAATGCATAGTTAGTAGTGACTAAATAGAGAGCATTATTAGCCAAATTTCAAGTTCGACCTGCACTTGTGACTCAAATTAAAGAAGCCCAAAGGCAAGACCCTCAACTAACTAAGATCATGGAAACTGTTAAGGAAGGAAAATCCGAAGACTTTAGAATTGCTAGTAACGGTACTCTAATGTTCAAAGATCGGGTATTTGTACCTAAAAACGATGAACTTAAGAAACAAATACTAGAATAAGCACATTGTTTTGCTTATGCTATGAATCTAGGAAGTAAAAAGATGTATCCTAATCTTAAACAAAATTATTGGTGGAGTGGAATGCAAAAAAAGACAATAGAATATGTTTCAAGGTGCTTGACCTACCAACAGATTGAATAAGAGCATCAAGGTTTGGTGGATAAATTACAACCAATACCCATTCCAGAATAGAAGTGGGAATATATAACGATGGATTTTGTTATACACTTACCTGTGACTAGAAGGGGGCATGATGCAATTTGGGTCATCGTGGATAGATTAACTAAATCAGCTCACTTTATACTAGTTAAGAGTACCTTCTCCTTAGATAAGTTGGCAAAATTATATGTGAATGAATAGTTAATTGTCATGGAATGCCAACGTCTACAGTTTGAGACAGAGACCCTAGATTCATGTTAAGATCTTGGCTCAGCTTACAGCAGGCATTGGGCACTAAACTACATTTTAGCACCGCTTTTCATCTGCAAACAGATGGGCAGTTAGAGAGAACCATTTAGATACTAGAAGACAGGTTGCGTGGATGTGTATTAGAGTTTTCTAGTAGTTAGGATGAGCATTTTCCATTAGCAGAATTTGCCTATAACAATAGTTATCAATCCAACATTGGCATGGTGCCTTTTAAAACTTTGTATGGTAAACTATGTAGAACTCCTATTTGTTGGGACGAAGAATGAGAAAGGAAGCTATTTGGACCTGATATGGAACAGGCTACTATAAAGCAGATTTAGATTATTCGAGATCGACTAAAAGTAGCTTAAGATAGGTGAAAAGGTTATTTAGATCCAAGACATAGAGATATACAATTTAATGTAGGAGATAAAGTATTTTTAAAGGCCTCACCGTGGAAAGGGGTATTGAGATTCAGAAAAAAGGCAAACTTACTCCTTGATACATTGGACCATATGAAGTCATCGAACGAGTGGGACCAATCACTTATAAACTAGCATTACCCCTAGAGTTACCACAAATACATAACGTGTTCCACATTTATATGTTAAGGAAATACCCAGATCACGTTCTCCCCACATCACTAATAGAGTTAAAGGAAGATCTAACATATGTAGAGGAACTAATCCAGATCCTCAAAAAAGAAACCAAGCAACTTCGCTCCAAGAGTGTACTGTTAGTTAAAGTATTATGGAAGAGTGCGAACAAAGAAGAAATAACTTAGGAATGAGATGACGACATGAAGGCTAAAATCCCATATTTGTTTTATACGATAGGTAATTAAATTTTGAGGACAAAATTCTTTTAAGGGGGTGGAATTGTGGCATTCCAACCCAAAGAATTCCTTAGCTTGCTTTTGCTAGTATGTTTATTAGCTTTTTTATGTAGTTATAAGATTATGTTAGGTTAAGTTGTAAGAAATTATTTAATTTCTAAAAAACAAATTTCTTTGAAATTTTAAATCTCTTATTTCCAATCTTAAAGGAAGGAATTTAAGTATTAAAAAGGCTTAATTGAGAGATTAGGAAAGTCTAGGAAAGAGTTTTGAAAACTAAGTTAAAAAAGGAAAGAGAAGCTTTTGTAGGCAAAACTTAAAAATGATTAGAGAATGAATAGTACTTAGTGAATTAGAAAGAAAATTTATATAAATATATGCATGTAGATACGTTCACTTTTATTGGAGGAATACATTAATAGGATCTTAAAAGGAATTTCCTAAAAATTTTAGGGGCTAATTGACAAAATCTAGAGATTTTGGGGTCAAAATGTAATTAAGCAAAATTTGGGGCCAAATTGCAATTTTTAAAAGTTAAGGTTGGCCAACTAGCCGACAACCAGCCAACCTATACACATATATAAGACACAAACACACATACAAAAGGACATTTCGTGCACCACATAGAGGAGGAAGAAGAGAGAGAAAGGAAAGAAAGAAAAAGAAGAAATAGGAAGAAAAACTCACAAACCAAGGTTAGCTATGAAAGTTTTGTATTTCTAAGTTAATCTTCTTATAATTTCTTGCTCAACTAAGTTAGTATATCACATATACATGCATAAACCTGGGTTTTCTTCCATTTTTAAGCAAAGATAAGGATTGAAATTCATCATGGCTGAAACCCCTTAGCTTAGAAGCAATATTGCCACTTCAAAAATCTAGTTGAAATTTTGTGTAGAATTCAACTTTTCTTGCATCCGTTAGTGAAAATATGGGATTATGTGGAGCATTAAGGGGCATAAGGTGCTGCAAATTGGAGTGGCCGAACCTTGGGGGGAGGCTTCCCATGTCTTTTGCTCCTGGAATTGAATAGAAAGTTGAAATTTAATTGTTCTATGTATGTCATTTCATTTCCATGAAACCTATGATGAGATTAGAGAACTACTTAGGGTTAGAACCTACAACCATTAAGAGGCGATGGAATAAGGATGAAATTGAGGGAGGAAAAGCCTAACTTTGGGGTTAAGAAAGTGGCTCAAAACCATCTAGAGGCCCAATGATGCAAGATGAAATTTTTGCAAAAATTTTGCAGGTTTAGGGAGTTTTCTGTCCAAGCTCATTGAGGGTTCCAAAATGAGTTTCATTAGAGCTTTAAAAGTGGATCAAGGAATGCCTCAATATAAATAAGTCATAGGATTAAAAAGAAAGTCAACTGGAAAGCATAATGCACCCTAATTCACCTAAAAACTCTAACTTAAACATATGAGGTTACAAACTATAAATCAACAAGAAAATTTTCAGGTTTGAGGGAGATGAATTGAGAGGAGAATGGCTTAAGAAAGAGTCCAAAATTTCTAAAAAGGAAGAGTTAAGTGATAGCCAAAAGAGTAGACTTAAATTAAGGCAAAGCAAACCAAATATTAAGTAAGTATTCAAGAAGACTTGAATCATGGATTAAGAAGAAGAAAACTTCAACAATCCAATGTTTTGGTAAGGTGAA
This sequence comes from Thlaspi arvense, assembly GCA_911865555.2. Classification (NCBI taxonomy): domain Eukaryota; kingdom Viridiplantae; phylum Streptophyta; class Magnoliopsida; order Brassicales; family Brassicaceae; genus Thlaspi; species Thlaspi arvense. The sequence continues at coordinate 61,378 of CAJVSB020000034.1, forward strand.
TTATATGCAATCTGAATGCTTTGGAATGAGGTTAAATGAAGGATATGAAAAACAAATAAGAAGAATGAGGATACATAAGGATTTTGGAAAACATAAGAATATGCAACCAATGTTTATTAGATAATTAAAGCACATGTTTACCTTTTACCTTCAAATTACAATTTCTTACATATGCATATATGAATAATTATATTATAGGTGAGGGAATTAAATCGACATCAAATCAAGGAATTCAATCTCTAGAGCCTCAAACTTAAACACCATATGCACTATGAGTGACATCTTTCTACTCTTAGTTATTTTCCTAAAATACAGTTTTCTACTCAAATTTTGTAGTTTTTCAAATGCCTCCATGTTGTATTAAGAAAATGGAAACGATTCAATTATGTCATGCTTTCTAGTACATGCCTGGTGCTTTGGTACCAAAGTATAGATGTTAGGCAATCACCAGGGGAAGTGGTAGTTCTACATGCATATTATTACATAATATATGTTGGATTGATTTGGAACTGGCAGGGGATCCCTAAGGCCGCAGATTGTGTTAGTTTGGCCGAGGAAATGGCGCCAACTTTCGGTGCATGTTACACAATGTAGTAGCACCTGGCATGTTTCCTTGATTTTAATGGCCTTTGTGATTTACAACCCCAATGCACCATATTTGGGTGTGCACATCTGCCCAAACCACATACATGATATGCACCATAATTCTTGAGGAATTCTCGTACTTTTTTGTGATTACCAGATACTTTATGTGGTTATTCGAAATGTATCTATTTATGCTATTGCCGATGTTATTACTCAACTTGATTTTTTGTTTATTGACTCATCTCATATATCTTGTTTTGGAATTTTATGAAAAAGTATTTGTGATCATTGTAATATCAAAATATGACTGTTTCCACTAAGATTGGTTATAAGCTATTCACTGGTACTTCTGTCTCACTTTTCCCCTCTCTTGCAGATTCATAGTTACATTAATCATTTTACACTTGTGTTGCACCTTCATGAGTAGTGTAATTGTCATGGAAGGTGAGGCCAACCTCCATGACCTTTGTTGAAAGTTGTAGTTTACGTAGCAAATGTATAGTAAGATAAACAAGCTATAGTTGCACATGTCTATTTTCTAGTTTGTTGTGTATCATGGTTATCTGACCTTATAAATGCATTTTGAGCTAGAGGAAATGCAAATGACTAGTATGCATGTAAATATATTTGTGCGTGGATTTAACTTACTATGCATACATGCCTGTATATGCCATTTTCATGTTATGATTGCCAGGGCATGCAACCCCGACTCCTATGATGTTGCTTGATAGTTAGTTGTTTGTCAAGCTATAGATGATGTGTATTGAATGATTAAACAGATTATATAAGTGACAGGCTGACTGCCTGGAGGGGTTACAACAACTGATATGTTGCTAGATTTTTGTCTCGATAGTGTGTTGGTTATTACCTCGCTGTTGTATCCAGCTCACCATCTTGGAGGCAGATGTGACACTGTGCAAATAGAATCCCTAACAATAATCTCATGTTAAAGGACTGTCCTACTTTTATTATTCTTTTATTTCTTATTACAATAAATGTAAGAAAAAAATAAACCAAAATATTATTTCGTATAAAATGTAACTATATTTCATTCACTTATATTTTTCTTAAATATTGTTACTTTATTTTTCATATGTTAAACATATTTTTCATTTTTTTTATATGTTTTTCCTAAATTTGAATTTGTGTAATGAAAGAGATTTTGGTTTATTCAATGTATTTATATTAAATTAGTAATTAAGGGACAAAAGTAAATATTCTAACTCTAAAGTAAGTCATTTTTTAATCTTAAAATGACTGTATAAATTTATATCTAAAAATTAAGTGAAAGTCTTTTGTATATCTAAAAAAATAAAAAGTAATTTTTTCACAATTCGGTTCATAGTTCAATCCTCACGATTCTTCGTAGTTTCATTTCAAAATTCAATCTCAATTGAATTTCGATTCTGGTTTGTTAGTTTTGGAATTGTTCCAATTCTAGTTCAAGTTCTAAAAATTAAGAAACTTAATTAGACTGCAAATGCTCTTGGTTATAAATCGAACTAGATTGAAATTAGACAGTTTGGTCAAATTTATTGCAGTTCAATCTGGACTAATTCACAATCCAAACTGGAACATGAGTAGAGCTAATTGCACTGAAGGGAGACAAATGTCTTCTCATTTGTAGCAACTAATTGCAATAAACCCTTGCTCCATGAAGTGACATCACAAATGCCATATTTCTTTAAAAAATGAAAGAAAAAAAAGAAAAAAAAGAAAAAGAATGGGCTACTACCTCTATATGAATACGATTTTGACTAGCACGCCCTTCCTTTGCCTGAGCAGGCGGGACAGCGGGGCAACAGCCATCTGCCGCTAAGAGGAAAATCCGGCAGCATGACAGCTATTGTAACCTCTAACTAGCATCCCTATAAATAAATTTGTGATACCTGTTAATAGTTATGTGCATTCTATATGCAACTAAACATAAGCAACTATATTATAAATTGATAGTAGTATAGTTTGCATTCTAGCTAGGCTCATTTGTTCACAAGGCAATAAGGAAAACAGTTTACACATCAGTTAAACCATAACCATTACAACTATAAGTTTATAAAATCAAATACAAGCCACTCTCTCTAATGAATTGTCTGGTACATGTGTTACACTAAGTTCTAATACAATTGAGCATCAAAAGAGTCTTGTTGGCCCAACCTCCAACTAGTGTGGTGTGAAATCAAACATCAGTGCAAATATATCTAGCAGGGTCTGCAAAACAAAGAAAAGTGAGAACAGATCTTCCTAGTGAATAGCATATAGTCTAAATCTAGGGAAGCAGAGTGGATTTGTACATATAGTATACATAAATTCAGTTTCCCAAGGTTTGTTCTATCCATGAAAAGCCAAAGCAAAAATAAATATAAATTTATTTTAATTCTTTCATGTAACATGAAATCCATAGAGGAAAATAGATAAATAAGGTATAAATTGATTAGAATAAGCATGATCTTACATTTAAGTTCTTTGATAAATCAATCAAAGTATAACATTGTCATTAAAACTAAAGTAGAGAGGTCATAGAAGAATCATAATCATATCTACATAACATTTGATATAATTTTGATCGGGTGTGCACAATCGACAATATCATGTTTGAGGGCAGTAAATCTATGAAAATATCAAAATCACAAAAATATATCAGTGCTACATCACTGTGTAGCCTGCAATCATAGGTCATCACTCCATGCCAGAATACACAGTCGTTGGCATTTAAGATCCCTCTAGGTCCAAAGTCATAACATAGACTTGTAGTACAACCACCTATCCCAAATGGCTGCTTGACATACTAGTCTGAGTGCCGAAGCACCAAAATATCAAAAATATCATAAAAGCTCAAATATACTAAAATTAGAATATAAGCACTCTGTTTCCAAGTTTTTGTATAAAATAAATATATGGTTTATTAAACAAGTCATTTTGTTCATAAAACATTGTATGTGAAATAAAAATTCTAGTTTTAGAGGGTATGCCACTCATTGTGCTAATAGTCTAGGGATGACTCGCTTGGTCAACTTGATCTAGACTTAGCTTAGCTCGATTTGTTGTGCCTACAAATGGAAAGTGCTTTTGTAAGCAAAATGTAGTGTATGCGTGATGCAATGCATGCAACTGTCAAGTTTTATGTTATTCCTTTTTCCTATGCTTTTATTGGAATACTTTGCCTCTTTCCATGCTCTTTATTTCCTTCTTTTATCCTCCAACACCATGCTTTAACCCTTTTTCTTTGCTAGATTAAATTCAATTGCAACTCTTTTGATGCACCTTAGAGGTAAATAGAACCTCCTAAGGTTGCTCTAAATATTTCTAAATTTTACTTCTTAAGGTTCTACACATACGTTACATTATACTTGACTAGGTTTTAATTAAAGTTGTAACTAAATTGGGCTATTTCCTTTCCTTTTCTTTTAGAGTTGTCATGGCCACATTCTGCCATTCATTGGCCTGTTTTAAGGTCTCAATTAATTTCTTATAAGTCTTAAACAAAATCACTTAGATGCTGAAATTTTCTGCAGAAAATTTTGCACTAGATTTTGTCAAAAGTTTGAGCTAATTTGAGTTATTTTCTTCCCTCTTCTTATGGAATTTTCTTTGTCCATTTCTAAACCTCTAATTAGTCTTGATTTCAGACCTTATTTGATTCCTTATAAGCCTCCCAAAACTCATTTTGGTTGCTGAAAATTTTTGCAGGAAATATTTTGCACTTAAGCATCCTAGTCTTTTAATGTGTTTCACTTAGTTGGGCACTAAATTGGACTTCTAATAATTTCCTATCTCTAGGCTAATATCCCTTCTAATTAATTCCTAATTGGCATTGCTCTAATGTCTTATTAACTCTCTCAAAAGCCTTAAATCATTAGCTTAGTATGCTGGAATTCTTGCAGAAAAATTCTGCACAATCACACCTTGCTCTATATGCAAGTCTTATATGAGTTTGAGACTAATTCAGTTCCCTAACTCACTTCCCTTCCTGTATTGGTTAAATCCTTTAATTAACCATTCTTTAGGCTTGCAATAGGACCAAATTGGTGGCCAAATTGGTGGCCTATACACCCTCACATTGCAGAAATTTCAGCAACCCACTTCCAGAACCAATTCTGGTTTTCTTCCCCTTATGATCCCAAATTTCGTCCTTTTCTTCTCTTATTTCTTTTCATTCAGCCACACCACTTCCTAAGGTATTCTTTAGCATCAAGTTTAAGCTAAAATCAAGCCTTTTCCTAGGCCAAAAGGATCAGCCAGCATAGGGTTTTGCTGCAGAAATTTTTTCTGAAATTCTGAAACTATTTTCTTGTGATGTTCAACTTATTTTTCTATAATTTCTTGCCATTTTCTCTCAGGTTTCTTAAACCCACGTGAGTCTCTTCTGTTCCTACTCTATTCTCAGATTCATAAGCAGCATATAAACTCAATATAATTCCATGGAAACACAAGATTTCTAAAGCAACACATGGTTTGCACAAATTTCATCCAAAATTGTCAATTAGAAAGGTTTACTCTCTCTCTAGAAATTTGGCCAGCATATCCCCACTTTCAGCAACCAAACTCATTCATAAATCATATTTTTCCTTAAGCAATTGAAAGAAGAAGAGATATAGCATAAAATTCTACAAGAAAATCACACAAAAATATTTTTTCTAGAATTTCCTAACCTTTTTTCCTGGTTTTCTTCTTCTTCCTTGCTTCTCTTTTCTCCCTTGCGGTCTCTCTCTCTAAAGCCACTAAATGCCCTGAGAATTCCAGAACAAAACAGCTCATAAAGAGCCAGAACCGACCAATACTTTGTATATTCACACTTTGGCCCCCAAACTTTACTTTAATTACATTTTGGCCCCAAATTCACTAAAGTTTGTCAATTTGCCCCAAAAATTTCAAGGATTCTCTAATAAGACCCTATCAATGTGAGTCTCTAATGGAATAGAATATACTTTTATACCTCCCCTAGGAAGGTTAGCAAAAGGCCTTGGGCAAAAAGACCATTTTGCCCCTCAACTTCCTCACTAATTCCAACTATGTCCTTTTTGGTAAAATTTCATTTACAACCTAGAAAATTATTCTAAAACCCTTCTAATCCCTCTAAAATTTAAATCTAGGCTAATCTAAGCTACTCATAATTTTTCATAATTTTGGTAATTTAATTTTATTATTTTTAATTATTAAATAATTTTTATTTTATTATATTTTTATTTTTATTTTAAATATTAAAATAAGAATGGTTTAATGTCATTTAAGTTAAAAAAGGGCTAAGTGTGATTAAACTTTAAAAAATTAAATAAAATTAAAATATCATAAAATAAAAATTTTAAAAATAGTAAAATTATGTTATCAAAAGGTTATATTTTAATTTAAAATTAAAATTTCTTACTAAAATAAATAATATTTTAATTTTTAATCAAATAAGTAATATGAGCAGTTGAAGTGAGGTTATGTACACCTCTTTTTTAACAAAATAATTAAGCAATCGTTAGTCAATAATTAGTCAAAGGGGAAAAATATTTTTTTATAACAAAAATGGGACCTAGTGTTATTTAAGTAAATTTTGAGGGAGGGGAGTGTTTTTTATCCTAAAAATATAAAAGATAGATTTTAATATATAAAAATAAGGAAGATTTTAGGGACCAAAATAAATAAAGTACATTAAATTTTGTTTGAATTTTTTATTTTTAAAAAGAATTATAAAATTCTTTTTAGTTATTTTGATGAAAGAAACATTTATTATTGAAAAAAATAATATTCAATACTATTTAAGAAATATAAAATATACTTAGTAAAAAGAGAAAAATGAAAGAAAAAGACAAAAACAATAAAATATAGACATTAAACTCTTGCTATTAAAGAATTGAATTTATTGTAAAAGGAATAAATTCTATGATGGAGGATAGCATTTTTAATCAAAGAATTATTTTTGACATTTAACTAAATCATAGGAAACAAAATTTATAATCATTTTTCTTAAAATAAGGGAGAGAATATTGAAATTTAATACAATCTATTTTAATTTTCATATCAGAAAAAAGGTTTTGTGCAAGTTAAATAAAACACAAAGAAATATTATGGTTTTTTTCCAAAGGTAAAACTTCAACAAAAATGAACTTTAGGTTTTGAAACAGAGAATAAAGAAATATAATATATTCGATTCAATTTTCATATTAAGATGGGATTTTATATAAGTTAATTAAAATACAGAAGGTATTGTGACTTTGTTCCAAAGTTCAGTAACAACATGAGTTTCAGTTAAATGTAATTTTTTTTTTAACTAAAACGAGTTCAACTTGAACTGAAAAATCTGATTTTTAGTAATTCATTATGAGTCTAGATTCAATATCAGTTATTTTAATTTTATTATATAATTATTCATAGACTTTAAAGTAGACATTTTGAAGGTGTCTCCAAATGGATAAATTCAAGGTTGGTCCCCTCTCCCATTTAGGTTAAGACTCCTTCGTATCAATTTGAGATTGGGTTGTGAGATAACACATCAACCATCACAATCAACAACAGAAATAAGGAGGAGAAGACCTAGTCATTCACAACCAACAGAATTCTAAAAAAAATTTAACATTTCGAGCAGTATGCTGTTTAAATAGTCCTTGTTCCTGGCTTTAGATCCAAGTCTAACATGTGGTATTACAGCAGTTGAACTTAGAAACGGATTTTTTATGTTGATTGCTGCAATGATATAATCGTTTTCTTTCCCAAAATTGTCATAATATTTGACCTTCTTGATTTGAAATTTTTGACTTGTTGGCTCTGATTCATACTAATGTGCTACTAACATGCTTTGTTGCAAATGAATATCCTATAAAGAAATTGTTGCTTATCTGTCTTGATTGAAATTTGTAGATTTGAAGTTGTTTGTTTGTTTGTTTTTTTTTTTTTTTTAGCTGTTAATAGGTTACTCCTCAGTTTCTAAAGAATAAGTATACAAAGCAAAATACGAAGCTTTACAAAATATATGATGTTTGGAGCCCCAATCACAATGATGTAGGTGCTACGTTGAAGAGCATGATAAGCATTAAGTAAGCCTAATCTACCAAATTTTCCTCGGGCTGAAGCTTGGAAAATACCTATATACATTTTGAACCATGTTTCCTCCAAATCTGTTCCAAAATGCCTTTGAATTATAGATTGGGAGAAAACCTAGTCTATACCATTTGAAAGTTTGGGAATATGTCTAGTAGAGATTAGAGTTTATAATCTAGCTGAGTAAACTTGATCACAAAACTATTCCTAGTTTCTTCACTGGTAGTTAGAAGCCTCTAGATATTACCTACTTTATTGCCTTAGCAGTGGATTTTTGACAGATTTTTTTCTGACAAAAAATTTTCACCGAATTTCTGACAGAAAGTCAACTTTTTGATGGACATCTGGCATTTTCTAACAGACTTTCTCCATCAAAAATTGCCAAAATTCTGATAAGTGTGTTGAATCTCTCACTGTGAATTTTTCAGAAAATGATGCTGTTGATGCTACATGCTCTCATGAAGTTTCTATTGTTTTAAGTTAGGATCTAATTATAGTGTTCATACCAATTGTGCCAAAAATGGTTGATCCCCCGCTTATAGATTGATCAAGCAATCAAGAAATGGGGAAGCTGGACCTGTACACGAGGACGTTCGAACAAGCCCATACTCTCAGCAAGCTTTAATTATATATTAAATTGAGGCTGCTGCAATTGAAGTAATAATAAGCATAAGCCAATACAAGTATTAACACAGGTCCAGAGACGTAAGGTATTACTATAGGCAATAAAAAAATAACATATTTTCGTAATTGTGAGTAATAAAAAAATTATTTTTAAGATTTTTCAAGCTCTGTTTAACTTTTAATATATTATATTGCCAATTATCCATACAAGTGATTAATTATGTCATATTTTAATGTTAATAAATCTGTTGTAGACCAATTAGCTTCATGACAGTGGTACATTTTTATGATGATGGGTGTCAAACAAGTTGTAGAGGGGTATATGATTCTCAAGATGGAATCTTTAATTCCGTTACTTGGACTAAGGGCATTGTTCTATTACCTGAAAACCATATATTAGGAGGTGATTTCATGTAGTTTGGCAGGTGAGTGTTGTGTTTGGAGAACAAGTTAGATTGATGAGTAAAAGATTAAACTTCTATAATTCAACGAGATAATAAAATATAAAGCCCCTTTCTTTTAACTCTTTACCATAATTGATTCTAATGTCAATGAAATTCTCAAAGTGTCATATTTTAATCAGAGAATGCTACCAATTTAAAGTGACTAGTGAGGTTTTGAAGTCAGGCATGTATTTTTATTTCTATTTCTTTCTTTATTTCTTTCTTTTTTTAGTACATTGGAAGCTTAAGTTAATCAGACGTCCAAAATAAGGGAGGGGGAGGAGGTCAGAAATTAAAACCATGACCTCTAGATGAACTTTACAAATGTTATACTATTTGTGCTATGCCTGAGTTAACCATCTAGGCTTTTGATAGAGTGGTATCCAACTAATCAATTTGATTAGTGTAATTAAATGCTCTTAATCTTTTCATTCAACATATATGTAATTATTTTAGTTACTGGTCATTTTTATCGAATATGTAAATTTTATATTTGGTTAAAATCCTTAGACTATATAGAATTGCAGGACTTGGTTGCGCATATAAATGATGATCATAAAATAAATCTATATGGTTTTAGTCTTAAATATTTCAAGTCATAGAATATGTTAAGATAAGGTATTGAATATATTCAGATTAGACTTACACATGTATAGCATGCTCGTAAAGAGAGTGTCTTGTTTCATAAGCGATTGATGTAAGTGACACTAATACATACATGTAGGTGCTTGTTAGAGAACAAGTTCACTAAACGATACTACTTAAAGAAATCTCTACTAAATGCTTGTCAGCAGTTAGGATTTTCTATGTTTGCGATAGTGCATCAAGAAATCCTTTGACTTGAGATTTTACTGTGATATTGTATATGGGTACTTGTATTTTAATATTTTTCCTCGATCATAGGTTGATCATATTAGGAATTTAATGTTGGGTATGAACCATTCATATAAAAGGTTTACGAGGATCGACTTAGGATCCATTACCTATCTAGTAGAATAAATGAATCTTCTATACTATTTATAGATAGTTGTTCTGAAAGTTCATGCATAAGGCATATGACAAACAATTAGGAAATGAGTTTCTTAGATTAGTCATTCAATAAATGTCTAAAATAGATGTATGGTTATTGAGATTATTATTATCCCAAAAGGCAACCCAAGTAAGCGGGTGAATTGGGTATTTTTCGTAGAAGCTAAGTAAAAAAAAGAATTTAAAAGATTGAATTAATGGAATTCACCCAAAGTAAATATAAACAATTATAAATAAAGTAAAGAGAGTATGAATAGGAGATGTAAACTCTTTTATAATAGTTCAACTTACTATCCAAGTCTACGTCCACTCTCTTGAGCTCTAACCAGCTAAGGTTTCACTAAATCTCTTACACTTGATAGAGGCAAGAATCCTGAGTACAAATAAAATTCCTTACATTTGATGGAGGCAAGAAATTCCGATTACAAAACATTTGATTTGGTGAGTTTTAAATACCAATACAAGTGGTAATAAAGATGAAATAGAAATGTAGCAATTCTTCTTAAGTAAGATTAGTTACCACTCATGTACAAAAATAATTTTGCTTTAAAGAGACACTCTCAAGAATAAAACAATTTGCTTAATGCACTCTTTGATCTAGTAATAAACAATGTAGCACAAAGAATTTTAGAGAAAGATTGAGGAGGCTCTGAGAGCTTATTCTTGTGTGTTTCTCCCTTCAATCTATGCTCATTTTATAGGCAAAAATACCAAAGAGATGTTGGCATTTGTGGAAGACAAAATTATTTGTCAACAACAACTCATAGGCTCATTTTAAAAATTCAAATAAAATGGTTTACAATGTTCAAAAAAATCTTTAAAAAATCATAAACACTTTGCAATGAGTCAATTTTCAAATACAAAATGAATCATTGAATTATTATACACTGTTTAGAGAAATGAACAAATTTTCAGCAACATGCCAAATTATAAAATTGCTTTTGACAAAAATTGTTGGTCAAGTTTAAAATTACCTAGAAATTTGAATTTGTAGTAAAAAAATAACAAATTATATATTTTTCAAAAATCTTATAATGTCTAATTTTATTCAAAATTAGATTTTTACAAATTTGAAATTTATATTTTAAGATATGATAAAAATATTATGATATATAATCATTTTGTCTACTAACAGCAACTCAGCAAAATGACCCACTTTGAAAATTCATATCTATCAATCTATTAGTGTAAAACGTGTATATAATATATACATTTAAAACTCAGCACGTCTAATGTACAGATAATTTAATTCAGAATTTTATTTATATCATAAATTATATTTTACTATTTAAAACTTATATCATGCAAATTTCAAAAATAACTTTTTTTAGAAAATAATATATGAGATTTATATAATAAAATGCTTTAATATAAAATAATATATAAAACAAATTATATATTAAAATACATTTATTTGAGCATAGTTTTATATAAAATTGATTTTATTATTTTTTGAAGTTTTTGTAGTTACATATAATCAATTTACTACACATATATCTAATTTGACAATTTTACATTCTAGTACATGTAGTGTATGTAGTCAAAATAATATGAATATCTAATTCAAACAATATAACTTGTCAAATACACACACACACACACACACACACACTTATATAATAATAAGCATATATTTTGTCATAATCAAAATTAACATGAAATCTTGATATTAATAATTTCAATTATTATTATATATATGTGTGTGCGGGTGTGTACACACATATAACAATTTTAATTTGTTTAGTCATTATCAAAATCAATATGAAACCTTGAGGCTAACAATCCCTCATTTTTTGTGATTATAAAACAAATATATAATGCAAGATATTTATTAAGCATATATCATATAAATTCTTCTTCTTTTTAACATCATCAAAAAGATAAATTATACAAGTTTCTGCTCAATATATGTATGAAAAATATTTAGAGACCCCCCCTTCAAAAATGAATTGATATAAATAATATTAACTAATATACTTAAGTCTACAAGGCCAAGTTCTTTTTTGATGTAACAAAATTTTTTTTCATTAAGAGATTTTGTAAAAATATCTGATAACTAATATTCAGTATTCACAAATTCTAGTGTTATGTTTCCTTTTTGAACATGATCTCTCGTGAAGTGATATCTAATATTAATGTGTTTCGTTCTTGAGTGTTGAATAAGATTCTTCGAGATATTGATGGCACTAGTATTATCAGACTTAATAAGAATATATTCATAATTAAGTCCAAATTTTAGTAAAGTGTGTTTTATCTATAAAATTTGTGCATAACAACTTTTGGTGGCCACATATTCTACTTCAGCCGTAGAAAAGGCAATTAAATTTTGTTTTTTACTAATCCAAGAAACTAAAGATTTTCTAAGAAAATGACAAGTTCCACTTGTATTTTTTCTATCCAATTTACATCTTATAAAGTCCACATCCAAATAACTAGTAAGTTTAGAAGAGGTTGATCTAGGATAAAATAATCTTACATTTATAGTTTCTTTAATATACTCAAGAATTCTTTTGACAGCATGCAAGTGAGATTTTTTTGGACTTGCTTCAAATCTAGCACACATACAAATACTAAATATGATATCAGAATGGCTAGCAGTTAATTATAATAAACTACCAATTATACTTCTATATAGCTTGATGTCTAGAGATTTTCCATTAAAATCTTCATCAAGTTTGATTGAAGTGCTCATAGGAGTTCTCATGATTTTATAATTATCCATCACAAATCTTTTTAGTAATTCTTTAGTGTATTTAGCTTGATTGATCACAATCCCTTTTTTAAGTTGTTTTATTTGAAAACTAAGAAAGAAATTCAATTCACTCATCATACTCATTTCAAATTCATTTTGCATAGATGAGGCAAAATTTTCACATAAAGATTCATTAGTTGCTCCAAAGATAATGTCATTCACATAAATTTTAACAATAAGTAAGTCATCATTAATTTCTTTCATTATAAATAAAGTATTATCCGCTTTTCTCATTGAAATTCCATTTTATAATAAAAATTTTGACTGTCTTTCATGCTATGATTTAGGGGCTTGTTTCAAACCATATAAAACTTTTGAGAGTTTGTAAACATGATCTACGTGTTTCTCATTTTCAAAATCCGGTGATTGTTTAATATAAATTTATTCAACAATAAAACTAATTAGAAATGCACTTTTAATATTCATTTGAAATAATTTGAAATTTATATGAAATGCAAATGCAAGTAGTATTCTAATGGCTTAGAGTCTAATTACGATAATAAAAGTCTCTTCATAATCCATTCCTTCTTCTTGATTGAAAGCTTGAGTTACAAGTCTTCCCTTATTTCTAATTATATTAGCAGATTTATCAAGTTTATTTTTAAAGACTCATTTGGTTCCAATAACTGTATGATTAATAGGTTTAGGCACTAATTCCCAAATTTTGTTTCTTTCAAATTGATGTAATTCTTCTTACATAGCTAAAACTCAATTTTCATCATTAATAGTATCATGAATAGTTTTGGGCTTAATTTAAAAAATAAAAGAAAAGTATTCACAAATATTTTTTAGTTGACTTCTAGTCTTTCTACAATCACTAGGATCACCAATAATTTATTCTATAGGGTGGCTAGATTTATACTTCCATACTTTTAGCAAATCACTATGCGGGGTGTCATCAAAATTTTCTATATTATGGGGATTCTCAATATCTTTTTCTTTATTATTAATATTTAAATTAACTAAATTATATTCAATATCATCAAATATAACTTCATGTAAGCATGGATTAATTTCATCAAATGTAACATGCATAGATTCTTCAACTATGTTAATTCTTTTATTAAAAACTCTATAAACTTGTAGTAGAATAACTCAAAAATATACCTTTATTCGATTTTGCATCAAATTTACTAAGATTATCTTTAGGATTTAACATAAAACATTTACACACAAATACTTTAAAACAACCAATCTTAGGTTTTCTATCAAATTAAAGTTCGAAAAGAGTTTTATTAAGAATTGGTCTAATAAAAACTCGATTTAAAATATAACAAACCGTATTAACCACTTCGCTCCAAATATATTTAGGTAGCTTGTATTCATTAATCATATTTCGAGTCATTTCTTATAACGTTCTATTTTTTCTTTTAACAACTCCATTTTATTGTGGGGTTTTAGATGTAGAAAAATTATGTTCATATCCATATAAGTATTACAAAGATTTTCAAATTCATGATTTCAAAATCCCCACCATGATCACTCCTAATTTTTGAAATCATATAACCTTTTTAATTTTGAACTCTTTTACAAAATTTTAAAAATTGAGAATATATTTCATTCTTCTACTTTAAAAATAATACCTAAGTAAATCTTGAAAAGTCATTAACAATTACAAAAGTATAGAGTTTTTCACCAAGACTAGCAATTTGAGAAGGTCCAAATAAATCTAAATATAAGAGTTATAAAGATTTAGATATAGAAACTATATTTATAGATTTAAAAGAATTTTTTCTTTGTTTTCCCAATTGACAAGGAGCACAAACTTTATTATCTTTATCAAACTTGAATTTAGGTAGGTCAATGAATAGTTATTTTTTTAAAAGTTTAGAAATTATATCCATATTACAATGACTTAACTTTCTATACCATAGCCAAGAATCATTATGTAATGTACTCAAATATTTCACATTTTATTCAATCAAATCATCAAAGTCAATAGTTTAGACATTTTTGTCTTTCAAGGCAACAAATCTAAAATGTTATTCTTATTAAAAACCTTGCATGCATTGTTTTGAAAAATAATTTTATAACCTCTAGCACACAATTGACTAATGCTTAGTAAGTTATGTTTCAAGCCATCAACAAATAAAACATTATTAATAATGAGGGAGTTAGTGTTACCAATTTTTTCAATACCATAATCTTGCCTTTTGCATTGTTTCCAAAAGTCACATACTCTCAATCTATTTTCAAAATATAATTAAATTTTGTGTAATCACCCATCATATACCTTGAGCATTCACTATTCAAAAATCATTTACTTTTTCTCATGGTGCTCTTCATATAAATCTCCTACAAAAATAAATTAAGTCTTGATTTTTGATACCCAAACTTTCTTGGGTCTAACAATATTAGCATATGTTCTCTTAAGAACCCAAATAGATACAATGTTACATTTTCCTTTCCATTTATAATAATTTAAAACTAAAATATTTTTAGGTTCAACAAACAATTTTCTTTTTAATAAATATCACATGCATAATGTCCTTTTCCACCACAATAATAACATCTAATAATAGACTACCTTGATGAGAACCATTTGCAAAATAATTTTTGTAAAACTTTTGACCTTGTCAAACTTTGTATCCTAATCCGATTTTATTAAAACCATACTTTTGAATAGCAAGCAATTTATCTAAATTTTCATTTCCTTGAGTAAATTTAAATAAAGCATTTATAAACTTTTCAACTCTTTTTCTCAATATATCATTTGTTTCATTCTTAGATATAGAAGCAAGTTGAGTTTTCAAGCTATCATTTTCATTTTTCAAACTTGCAATTTTTTTAAAAATATTTGAAAACTTCTTTTTCAAATCTTTATATTCTTTACAAGAATTGTTAATTCATTTTGTAATTCATCACATGCATACAATAACTCATCATAAAATAAATTAGAAGTGTTGGAAGTAGAAGAAGATGAGCTTACCTCATTATCACTTCTTCTAGTAGCTATGAGACATAAGTTAGCAATGTCACTTCCATTTGATTCTTTCGCCGAATCATTTTCATCACTCATATCCCAAGTGGCAGTTTTCATGCATTCTTTTTCCTTCTTCTTTTTTTTCTTTAGAAGTGGATAATCTAGTTTTATGTGCCCACATTTCTTGCATTAATAAAAATAGAATATCTTTCTTGGAATAATTTTCATTATGATCAACTCTCATTTGTCTCCTTTCAATTTTTTTTTTTGAGTAGTTTAGTGACTCTTTTTGCAAGATATGCAATTTCATCATCACTTTCTATTTCATTATCACTGGAGTTCTCTTTCATGGTAGACTTTAGAGCAATACTCATTCCTTTTTTTGGTTCTTCTTCATCTTCATTTCTTTGAGTTATTTTATTGGTCATTAGTGATCCTAGAAGTTTTTCAATTGACACTTTAGAGAGATCTTTTACCTATTGACAAGAATTTCATCATTAAAATTTTTACCAAGAGAAATCATGCTGTTAATAATATTTGTAAATCGAGTATACATTTCTTTTATAGATTTATTTGGTTTCATCATAAATAGTTTATACTCATGTTTAAGTATATTAAGTTTTGTGTCCTTAACTCTACTCGTACCTTCGTGTGTTATTTCAAGTATTTTTCAAATACTTTGAGTAGTTTTACAAGTAGAAACTCTATTAAATTCATTTTTATCAAGAGTACAAAACAATGTATTTATAACTCTTACATTAGTTATACTTTTTCTTGTTATTTTCATCCCAATCATTTTTATCTTTAGCAACAACTACATTATCTTTAACTACCACAGGAGTATTATATCCTTCTTCAATAATATTCCAAATATCATACTCCAATTGTTAAAGATAAATAGTTATCCTAATTTTTCAATAACCATAATCACTACCATTGAAGAAAGGTGATCTAGTAATAGATTGACCCTCTATAATTTCATGTACACCAATGGTTGCCATAAGGTGTGATCTTATTCTAAGGACTTGTTGAGATCAATATTTAGAATCTAACTTTGATATCAATTGTTGTCTCAAAAGACAACCCAAGAAGGGGGTGAATTGGGTATTTTTCATGGAATTTAAGTAAAAATTAAATTTAAAAGATTGAATTAATGTAGTTCACCTAAAGTAAAAAGAAACAATTATATATAAAGTAAAGAGAGTATTTATAAGAGATGCAAACTCTTTTATAGTGGCTCGACTTGCTACCCAAACCTATGTCCATTCTCTTAAGCTTCAACCGACCGAAGTTTCACTAAATCCCTTGCACTTGACGAAGGCAAGAAATCTTGAGTACAAACAAAATCCTTTGCACTTCATGGAGATTAGAAATTCTGATTACAAAACCTTTGATTCGGTGAGCTTTAAATAGCAATACAGGTTGTAATGAAGATAAAATAGAAATGTAGCAATTTCTCTTAAGTAGGATTAGCTACCACTTATGTACAAAAGTAATATCACTTTAAAGAGGCACTCTCAAGAATAAAACAATTTGATTTATGCACTATTTGATCTAGTAATACACAATGTAACACAAAATTTTTTTTAAAATGATTGAGGAGGCTTTGAGAGCTTATTCTTGTATGCTTTTCCCTTTAACTGATGCTTTTTTTATGGGCAAAAACACCAAAGAGATGTTGCCATTTGTGTTAAACAAAATCATTTGTCAACAACAACTTAGAGGCTAGTTTTAAAAAATAAAAAAAGCGGCTTCCACCATTCAAAAAAAATCTTAAAAAACTCATGAACACTTTGCAATAAGTCTATTTTCAAACACAAAAAGAATCATTGAATTATCATGTACCGTTTGAGAGAAATGATCAAATTTTCATCAACATGCTAGATTGTAAAATGGTTTTTAACAAAAGTTGTTGGTCAAGTTCAAAATTGTCTTGCAATTTGAATTTGTCATAAAATATAACACATTATATATTTTTGAAAAGAACTTATAATGTCTACTTTCATTCAAAACTAGACTTGTATAAATTTGACTTTTATATTGTGAGATATGATAAAAATATTATTATATACTCATTTTGTCTATTGACAGTGTAACTCAACAGAATGACCCACTTTAAAAAATTATATCTATCAATCTATAAGTATAAAACATGCATAAAATATATGCATTTAAAGTTCAGCACGTCTATTTTACAAATAAATTCAATTCAGAAGTTATATTTTACTATTTAAAACTAATACCATGTAGATTTCAAAAATTACTTTATCCAGAAAATGATATATGAGATATATATAATAAACTGTTTTAATGTAAAATAGTATATAAGACAAATTATATATTAAAATAAAGTTATTTGAACTTAGTTTCATATAAAATTGACTTTATTATTTTTTGACTGTTTTATAATAAGATGTAATCAATTTATTACACACATGTCTAATTTGACAGTTTTACATTTCAGCACATGTAGTGTACGTAGTCAAATAAACTTACTAATATGAATATATAATTCAAATAATATAACTTGTTAAATACACACACACACACACACACACTTGTATAATAATAAGCACATATTTTGTCATACTCAAAATTAACATGAAATCTTAATATTAATAATTTCAATTATTATTATATATGTTTGTGTATGGGTGTGTATACACATGTAACAATTTTAATTTTTTTTAATCATTATCAAAATTAATATAGAATTTTGAAACTAATGATCTTCCCCTTTTTGGTGATAATAAAACAAATATATAATGCAAGATATCCATTAAGCACATATCATGTAAATTCTCCCCTTTTAGACATCATCAAAAGGATAAACTATATAAGCTCTCCCTCAATATATACATGAAAAATATTTAAAGACTCTTTTTTCAAAATATAAATTGGTGCAAGTACTATTAATTGGTGAATCTAAGGGGTCACATACAAGGGTGAATAAGTCCATATCATTTATGAAAATTTAATTGAATTAATTAATTTGATTAATTAATTAAATTATTTGTTTATTTAATTAATAAATAATGGAGAATAAAATAATTATATTAATTAAATAGTTTAATTAATTAATTATTTAATCTTATCATAAAAATCTCCTAATTAGTTAGGGGATTATTAAAAATAATTAATTTGAATTATCTAGATAGATATCATTTGATTTTTAAATTAGATAATATAGATATTATCTCCTAATTTATGATAAGATAAATACAAAATATTTCTTTATAAATAGATGTCTATGAGACTTTTATTAATAGAGGGACTTTCAAGTACTTAAGAATAAGAGATTATTTACAATCTTTAGATCAAGAGTTATCTTGATGGAAAAACCCATAAGTTGAGAAAAGTATTTTTGGATTACTAGCATAATCCTAAACCCTTGTGGATATTTCCCATTGGATATCGTTATAGAAAACACATTTGAGCTTCTCGTGGATTATTTCAGCATTCGTGCTAGGTTGCTGACATGTGAATTTAAATTTGCTCAATCCTTACATTAGTCAGAATTTCGTGAGATATAGATCGATTATCTCAAATTAAATTTATGCATATTATATCTTAGGGCCTAGAATTAGGACTCTAATATGTTCGATCATGCATTATAAGACTAAAAATTTTAAATCTTCACTTCTTTAAGATTCCCTATTTTGATGCAAATCCCAATAGTGGTATCATAGCAGGTTTATGTGATTTTGAATATGAGAAACCTCTTGATTCATATAGGTGGATCAATTTAAAAATTGGTGTTAGAGAGTTGTTTCAATGATTGAGGTTTTCGAAACCTTAAAACCCTTCACGCAAAATTAATTTTTATGAAAATTAATTAATAGTTTAAATTTATTGAAACTTAAAAGATTTTACTTATTTGGAATTGGTTAT
Source organism: Thlaspi arvense (assembly GCA_911865555.2). NCBI lineage: Eukaryota > Viridiplantae > Streptophyta > Magnoliopsida > Brassicales > Brassicaceae > Thlaspi > Thlaspi arvense. The sequence goes on from CAJVSB020000034.1 coordinate 80,645, forward strand.
TAAAAAAATCAATCAAAGCCTCCTTTACAAAGGTAGCTTTTCGGCCACTTACATTTATATACATTTAAACTTGTTTCACTTTCCTTAAAAAAAGGAAAAAAAAAGGGGAAAAGGTTACAGGAAGTTGCCATGGCTGCTTAACGACCATGGCTGTACAACAGCAATGGTGGCCAAGTCATGCAGCAAGTGTCACCTGGCCAGATTAAGGTTGGTGACACAGTGGCTCTTCATTTGTAACACCCGGTTTCAAAAAAAAAAAAAAAAAAAAAAGAAACAAAAAAAAAACTGGGGGAGATTTTTTTCCCCCAAATCTCACTTTCTCTCTTTTCTTTTCCGGTTTTTCCCCCTCGCCCCTAGTTTTCTCTTCACCTTTTTCTTTTCATCTTTCTCTCTCTCTCCACTCTCACCATCTTCTTCTTCTTCTTCACTGTAAAATTACAGTCGGTCGGCAGCTTGGTCTCAGTTGCTTGAAGACCACTCGAACAAGCTGCGAGTTACTCTGCCTGAGCCACTATCTCGCACCGTTCTGCTCTGTTTGAAGCTGTCGAACTAGCCACCCGTTGCTAGCAAAGCCCAAACCAGTGCCGTAGCTCAAGCCCCAAACTAGCGCCACAACCCGAGCCTCGAACCAGCACCACCGCTCGAGCCCTGTTCTAGCACCGTCACCCGAGCCCTGCTCTAGCACCGCCTAGACCTTGTGCCACCTGGACCCAACACCAGTTGGACCTAGCATCGCTTGAAGTCAAGCCGCTTGGGTAATGTCCGCTTGAACCTAGTCCACTTGAGTCGCTTGAAACCGGTCTGCTTGAACCACTTGAAACTAGTGCCACCCGAGCCTGCGTAGCTTGAGCCACCAGATTTGCATCAAGCCACCTGAAGAGCCGATCTGTGACAAGCTGGTTTGCTGATATGGCTAGCTACGTGAAGGATTTCGCAAGCGAGTACGGTGAGAAATAATATGTATTTCCATGCTTCTTATGAAAATGCATAAATTGTCCATGTGATTATCATTGTTCATGTGTTATGGTTATGTTATGGACGTAATGAATGTCTGATAAATCCAATTTATATTATAATTAGGTGCTCAATTTGTTTGGATTTATCAAATATTTTCCATCATTTTTAGCTAAAATGTGATAATTGGTGCATAAATTCATTATATCCTTTACTTATCTTTAATTTGGGTGAACTGAATGGGTTTTATTAAAATGAGCATTATGAAGCAAATTTTTCATAGAATTTTAACTTTACTCATTTAGATAAGTTTGGGATTTATCAGGTTCAACAACAGCAAATTTTCAATTGGATGTCTTTGTAGAAAAAAATTCATATCTAAAGGTACAAAATTCGAATTGAGCTGATCCTAGAGCCATTGGAAAGTTAAGAGAGAGAGCTACAATTGTTATGTTTGAACCTCAATCCAATTCAGCTTGGAAGGCACTCAAACATTAAAAAAACATAAGGTAGAATTATGCTTTAGCAGTAGCAGATTTTAGCAGAAGTAGCTTAGAGAAGAAAATTCATAACTTGAGTTATAAAATTCAGATTGATATGATTTAAGATGTTTTGGAAACCTCAGCGAAAGCTCTACAATTTTTGTGTTTTGGAGAAAATCTAATTCGATACAAAAAGAGCTCAAAATTTAGCAAACAACTATAGTAATCAAACAGTTCTGCAGTTTTTTCAGCAGTAGCGTGTTGGAAGGTAAAATTTCATAACTTGAGGTAGAAAATTCTGATTGAATTGATTTAAGAGGCGTTAGAAAGATAAGAAACAATTCTACAACTTTTATGTTTGGGACTTAGTCCAATTCAGCCCGCAAGATATTGGAATGTTTGAAAGAAGCAAGTAGACTTACAGTTTCAGCACTAGCAGCAGAGTTTGCAGATTCAAATCCAAATGCCCATGATCCCAATGGACGATGTAGCTCCATGCCTAATGCCCAAAACTTGAACTACTTGAACTTGGTGCTTCATTTCAATTATTTTGAACCTTTTGGAGCTTTCTTGTAGAGGAATTTTCGGTGGAAAAGTAACACAAATCATATACAACTGGTTGTTGTTTTTTAGGGAAGAAAAATGAGTCCTACCTTTGACTTTGAATGGGTGTGGGTGAGAGTGCTTGAAAAGAGGGAAAGGAGCATGAAATAGTGGAAGAAGATGGAGAGAACAAGAGAGAAAGAGAGGGAAAACAAGGGAGAAACTCTAAGCAATCTGGAAATTGAAGGAGAAGATAAAGTGCAACCATTGTAGAGGAAAAAGCAACACCAGAAAATTCTGCAACTAATTTTCAGCAGAAGCAACCTTCAAAAGCACTACAAAAACTTCAAATTCTTCATCATCTAAACTGAGTTCTTCTCCTAATCTTGTTATCATTTTCAACAAATTTTTGTTTTATTTTGTTATTGATATCATGTATAATTGCAGAACCCTAAAATCAACAATTTCAAATCATATTATCAAACAAAATCAGGTTGTCCAGTTATAATCATTTCTCCAACTAAGATAATTACCCCAAAAAATTATTCAACAATTTAGCAATAAGATCAATTTTCAGCAAGAGTTCATACATGATATCAATAACAAAACAAAACAAAAATTCTTGAAAAATGATAACAAGATTAAGGAGAAGAACTCAGTTTAGAACATGAAGAATTTGAAGTTTTTGTAGTGCTTTTGAAGGTTACTTCCGCTAAAACTTAGTTGCAGAATTTTATGGTGTTACTTTTTCCTCTGCAATAGTTGCACTTCATCTTCTTCTTCAATTTCCAAATTATTTAGAGTTTCTCCCTTGTTCTCCCTCTCTTTCTCTCTTGTTCTCTCCCTCTTCTTCCACTATTTCATACTTGTTTCCCTCATTTCAAACACTCTCACCCACCCCCGTTCAAAGTCAAAGACAAGACTCATTTTTTTCTTCCCTAAAAAACAACAACCACCTGTATATGATTTGTGTTGCCTTTTCACCAAAAAATTCTCTACAAGAAAGCTCCAAAAGGTTCAAAATAATTGAAATGAAGCACCAAGTTCAAGTAGTTCAAGTTTTGGGCATTGGGCATGGAGCTGGATCATCCATTGGGGTCATGGGTATTTGGATTTGAATCTGCAAACTTTGCTGCTGCTGCTAAAACTGTAAGTCTGCTTGCTTCTTTCAAACATTTCGACATCTTGTGGGCTGAATTGGATGAAGGGCCAAACATAAACATTGTAGCATTCTTCCTTATCTTTCTAACGCCTCTTGAATCAGCTCAATCAGAAATTTCTACCTCAAGTTATGAAATTTTTCCTTCAAACACGCTACTACTGAAAAAACTGCAGAACTGTTCTGACTACTACAGCTATTTGCTAAATTTTGAGCTTTTTCTGTACTGAATTAAATTTTCTCCAAAAACACAAAAGTTGTAAAGCTTTCTATGATATTTCCAAAACATCTTACATCATATCAATATAAATTTTATAGCTCAAAGTTATGAATTTTCTTCTCTAAGCTGTATCTGCTAAAATTTGCTGCTGTTGAAGCATAATTCTACCTTATGTGTTTTTAATGTTTGAGTGTTTTCCAGGCTGAATTGGATTAAGGTTCAAACATAACAATTGTAACTCTCTCTCTTAGCTTTCCAATGGCTCTAGGATTAGCTTAATCCAAATTTTGTACCTTCAGATATGAAATTTTTTACAAAGACATCCAACTGAAAAACTGCTACTGTTGAACTTGATAAATCCCAAATTTTTTTAAATGAGTAAAGTTAAAATTCTATGAAAAATTTGCTCCATAAAGCTTATTTTAATAAAACATATTCAGTTCACCCAAATTAAAGATAAGTAAGGGATATAATGAATTTATGCACCAATTATCACATTTTAGCTAAAAATGATGGAAAATATTTCATAAATTCAAACAAATGGAGCACATAATTATAATATAAATTGGATTTATCAACTATTCCCACACTTAAGTTTTTGTTTGTCCTCAGGCAAAGAAAGACAAGATTAAACTTCAAAAACACATTCTTTGCTCAAATCACCCACGACATTGTGACACTCACCAAAAAAAAAAAATTATATTTCACTCAAAAATTCAAATGTGAGCTCGTAGCCTAATTCAAGATATAAGCAAGTATCTCTGAATGATTTATACAAATGAGATGACACAATGAATACTAAAGCAATTAAAGTTCAAGGTACTTGCTTAATAGCTCCTATACACAAATCATAAATAAATACATTCCCAAGATCTATAGGGCTTTTTAAGGTTGTAAATGGACTCATGGGTAATTAGCTATTAACAAAGAAGGGATATATATATATTTTACACAAAGAACTAGAAACTTAAATGCATAAAAAGAAGTAAGAATGGTTTACAACAATTAATTTTATCTCAATAGAAGGCATTTATAATATGATTCTTCACTTAGGCAAATAGGAGTATCATTTTTTTTTCCTTTTTGTTTTCCTTTTTTTTGTTTTTGAATACATGACTCTAAATGTTTTGTCTCAAAAGTGACTCTTGTAATGAGTTTTCAACCAATGGCTCCTGATCCAGTTGGCTCAAGGCATTGGGTGATGAAGCACCTCTCGGATCTACTAGCTCGAGTCAACCAAAATGACACAAACACACCACAAGTACGTATTCAAGCTTAAGCACATTAAGCACAGTTACTGATAACCTGAACATTGGTACTCAGAGTCTTATAACCTACTACCTTTACAAACATTTCAGCAATCAAGATGTGATTACATTAAGGATAAAACCTTCAATTTCAAAATCTCATGAAAGATCACCATTCTTACAACCAATTATGCATTAAGTTCTCTAGCATAGGACAATAATGATATAATTAACAAAAAATATTTAATGATAGCCATCAATAGCTCAAAAGGCTAATTGGGTAGTTAATGTAGCAATGAAAAAACATAGGCTATCATGCAAGGCTCGAATGGTACTCAATAGATAATATAAACAAATGAATATAACTAAGCTCAATTAAGTCAAGAACATGCCTATTTCATCATGCATATATCATATAATTAGCTCAAGGAATCAATTAAGTAAGTTCTCAAGCTCAAGCAACTAAGCTTCACCATGGCATCACAAATGCATAAATGGCATCTAAAATGCGAAACCAATGCTCAATTTAGCCATTTTGCTCATAAGAAGTTCAGAGCCTTACTGATTTTCAAAATTTGCCATCCTTGCAAATTTTGAAGAATTTTTTTTAAGACTTTCTTAATTTTGTTCAAAATTCACACATTTTTCTCCAATTTATTTAGAAAAGTTCAAAATTTTCAAAAGTTTTCAAATTTTTAGATTTTACCCTTACCCCACACTTAAACCAAACATTGTCCTCAATGTTTAAAAAATAAAGCACAAGATAGGGTGGGTTAAGGAAACTCCCTTGATTTTGCCTATAGCTAAATCTTGAAAAATGTAAGACTTTCAACTCTCTTTCCATTCCACACCAAAAATTAGCAGACTTGAAAGTAAAGATTCCAAATTTAGATTGTTAAGATGCAAAAGTTGGCATAGAATGCTATAGAACAATTATCAAAAGTGGGGTGATTCGCAAAAAGGCAACTATATATTGCTACTAAAAACAAAACAAAAAAAAATGCTGAAAATAAGAATATGAAATAGAAGTAAAAAGGATGCTAAGTTATAGTTATTAACTTGACTCATTCTCATTCATGGATCATGGAGCTCAGTGTATGAGGCCTTGCTCTCCAAATTGCCTTCAAAGTAGTGCGTCAACCTCTGTCCATTGACTTTGATCACATTTGTGCTATTGGGTGGACATATCTCTACCGCACCATGAGGATATACCTTGACCACCTTGTATGGTGCTATCCATCTTGACTTCATTCCTAGAAAAAGGTGAAGCTTGCTATCAAAAAGAAGAACTTGCTACCCCGGAGTGAATTTTCTATCTTTGATATACTTGTCATGCCACTTCTTGGCCCTTTCCTTATATAGCTTTAAGTTCTCATAAGCATTGAGTCTCTATTCCTCAAGTTCATCAAGTTGTAACAATCTTTTCTCACCAGTAGCTTTTAAGTCAAAATTTAAGAATTTAGTAGCCAATATGCTTTATGTTCAAGTTCTATAGGGAGGTGACATGCTTTTACAAAGGCTAGTCTACATGGAGACATGCCTATTGGAGTCTTGAAAGCAGTTCTCTAAGCCCACAAGGCATCATCAAGCTTAAGTGCCAATCTTTTCTAGACGAATTCACAGTTTTCTCTAAAATCCTTTTCAACTCCCTATTGGACACTTCTACTTGACCACTAGTTTATGCATGATAAGATGTGTCGGTCTTATGCTTGACTCCATATTTTTCTAAGAGTTTAGTCATCAAGTTGTTACAAAAATGGGTTCCATTATCACTAATGATTGCCCTAGGGGTTCCAAATCTAGAAAATATGTTCTTCTTTAGGAATTTCACTACAACCTTAGCATCATAAGTGGGTGTGGCAATTGCTTCAACCCATTTTGAAATATAGTCAATAGCTACAAAGAATGTATTCATTATTCAAGGATTTTGGAAAAGGGCCATGAAGTCTATACCCCACACATAAAATATTTCACACACAAGAATGTTATTAAGGGGCATTTCATGCTTTCTAGAGATGTTACCCATCCTATGGCATTGGTCACAATATATATAATGGCTATGTGCATCCTTAAACAAGGTTGGCCAATAAAAACCTGATTGTAGCACTTTGGCTGCTGTCCTTGTTGGTCCAAAATAGCCTTCAATCTCTTTATCATGACAATGGCTCAAGATGCTTTGCGTCTCTCTCTCAGGTACACATCTTATTACTTGGTCCGCACAAACCTTATACAAATAAGGGTCCTCTCATATGTAATGCTTTACTTCTGAAAAGAATTTCTTCCTTTGTTGTGTTGTCATGTCTTTTGGAATTCATTTGCCTGCATGATAGTTGGCATAGTCAGCAAACCAAGGTAATTTATCAAACACAACATAAAAGGAAGAAATAGCAAAGATTTTTTCATCCGAAAATTCTTCATTGATCTCTTTCTTCTCTTTAGTTTCGGTTTGTAGCCTAGACAAGTGTCTACCACAACATTTTCAGCATCCTTTTTATCTCTTATCTCAACATCAAACTCTTGCAAAAGTAGCATCCACCTCAAAAGTCTTGGTTTGGCATCCTTCTTAGCTAGTAAGTATTTGAGAGCTACATGATCAGTATAAATTATGACTTTAGAACAAATGAGATAAGATCTAAATTTGTCAATGGAAAAGATAACTGCAAGAAACTCCTCTGTTGTGGTGTAGTTGAGTTAGGCTACTGCGAGTGTCCTGCTTGCATAATATATCACATGAAAGCTCTTCCTATGCCTTTGTCCAAGAATGGCTCCAACCACACCATCACTTGCATTGCACATGAGCTCAAATGGAAGGCTCCAATCAGGTGCTACAATGCCATGAGAAGTGATTAGTTTTTCTTTCAACAAATTAAATGCATGTAAATAGTCATTAGAAAAACTAAATTTGATATCATTTGCTAAGAGAGCTGTGAATGGCTTTGTGATCTTTGAGAAGTCCTTGATGAATCTTCTATAAAAGCTTGTATGTCCAAGAAAACTCCTCACTCCCTTCACTAATGTTAGAGGAGGCAAGTTGATAATTACATCGACTTTAGCTCTATCTACCTCAATGCCAAGTGCTGAAATTTTGTGTCCTAAGACAATCCCTTCATTTACGATGAAGTGCCATTTTTCCCAATTCAATACTAGGTTGGTCTCTTCACAACGCTGCAAAACTAATGAAGGATGTTTAAGACAATTATCAAAGGTATCACCAAATAAAGTTAAATTGTCCAAGAAAATTTCAAGAAACTTCTCATTCATGTCTGATAAAACGGACATCATGCACCATTGGAATGTGGCTGGCACATTGCACAATCCAAATGGCATCCTTCTATAAGCAAAGGTGCCATCAGGACAAGGAAATGTAGTCTTCTTTTGATCCTCTAGGCTATAGGTATTTGGTTATATCCTGAATAGCATCAAGAAAGCAATAGAAGCTATGCCCTACAACACGCTCAAGCATTTGGTCAATGAAAGAAAGTGGAAAATGATCTTTCCTAGTTATAATATTCAACTTCTTATAATCTATACATACCTTCCAACCTGTATATATAATTTTCCCCCAAATCTCACTTTCTCTCTCTTATTTTCTAATTTTTCCCCCTTGCCCCCAGTTTTCTCTTCACCTTTTCCCTTTTACTTTTCCATTTTTCTCTCTATCCCTACTCTCCCCATTTTTTTCTTTTTCACTGTAAAATTACAGTCGGTTGGTAGCTTTGTTTCACTTGCTTGAAGACCACCTGAACAAGCCACGAGTTGCTCCACCTGCGCCACTATCTAGCGCCGTTTTGCTCCGTTTGAAGCTATCGAACTAGCCCCATTACTAGCAAAGCCTGAACCAGTACTGCTACCAAGCCTTGAACTAGCACCGTCGCCCGAGCCCCATTCCAGCGCCGCCACCTGAGCCCTGTTCCAGCACTATCGCTTGAGCCCCGCTCTAACACTACCCAGACCTCGTGCTGCCCTAGACCCAGCACCACCCAAACCCAGCACCGGTCAGACCTAGCATCGCCCAAAGCTGAGCTACTGGGTATTGTTTGCTTGAACCTGGTTTGCCTGAGTCACCTGAAGCTGGTTTGCTTGAACTACCCGAAACCAGTGCCACTCGAGCCTATGCAACTTGAGCCGTCGAATTTGCACCGAGCCACCTGAAAAATTGATTTGCAAGGAGCTAGTTTGCTAATACAACTAGCCACGTGAAGGATTACGTAAGGGAGTATGGTGAGAAATAATATGTATTTCCATGCTTTTTATGAAAATGCATAAATTGTCCATGTGATTATCGTTGTTCATGTGTTATGGTTATGTTGTGAATGTAATGAATGCCTGTCTGTGAATAAGCTGAAATGTGTCCTAAATGGAAGGTTCAAAAGTGATGTGAATTTGGTGCTCTGTGGACTCGGGTACGTAGGGACGGTGGTAAGTATTGATGGTGGTAAGCGGGGATGGTAGTAAATCTACCAGTCAATTCCCGCGATTCTCACCCACAATCCTCGCCTACAGTACTTGGACATGTTTCCGTTTGTTAGCCATTCATGAGTGATTCTTGTATGCTTTCGTGATGTATATGTGATCTTACGACAGTGTGTCTGTTTGTGATTTATATGTTGCTTGGAATCTTAATGATTCGACTATTGATGTTGATTCATACATTGAATTAGGCTGTTCTATGCCAATAATAAAGTGTTTTTTGCATGTTTCTGAAACTTGGATTTGCATATTATGGACTCACTGAGTGTTAGCTCATCCTTTTATTTTTCCTCCTCCAGGTTAAGTTTTGTCTGTTGTTGGAGAAGTTTATTGATTGGTGAGCCCGTGTTTGATTACGTGCTTGGTTGTAGTTATTTCATTATTTTGTATTACTTCCATTGCGATAGTTTAAAAGTTAATAAATGTTGTAGAGTTGCTCCATTTGTCGACAGGCAGAATCTCGTTTACCTGCATTCTTAGTTAACGTACTCATGGTATTATTATTGATTTCATTATAGTTTAATTGATAGTTTTTTTTGTGAACATACATGTTGATAATCTGTAGTTGCAAATAGAAGCATATGTCAAAAATTGTAAGATCTTACTTTTATTTGCTTTTAACTACCTGGGGTTGATGTTAGGATTTATAAATTATGTTTTCCACAGGTTGAAAAATTGTGAGATGTCCTGTTTTTATGGGAGGTTCTACCAAAAAGTTTTGAAAATTCCACACTTTGATTTATTTTGGTAGTGATTTTAGAGGTTAACTAGGGTGGGTAAGTCCATCCTAGTACCGGTCACGTGCCCCATGTTTTGGGCTGTGACAAAAGTGGTATCAGAGCTCTAGGTTTCTTTGTGGCTAATGGAGTAAGTGTCCTTTTGTAAGGTTGTGATTATGGTTATGAAGCACGCCATAGCTATAATCGAGGCACTACGAAAGTTTTGTTAGGGTGTCGTCTTTGCCATCTATTAGTGTGTTGTTCTTGTTCTTCCTCTACTAGTCAACTCTGTGTCTGGTTGCTGATTTGTGCATGAATATTATGTGCTAGTTATGATAGATAGATTGTGGTTAAAGAGAGTAATGGTTTTCTTTACATAACGAGTATGTGATGTATTAGAGTTGAAATGTGAAACAGTATAGGGATTCTTTTCAAAGAAAATGATGTGTAGGGACTCATGATCCTACTCGTTAGGTAGTGTGGTGTCTAACTTATGTTATTATGTTTGGGATGTCTGGATCTGAAATCAAAGGTCTTGAATTAAAAATAATAACTATAATAATAATAATAATTTTTGACTTTTAGGATGGTTTCTAGTTATTGAGTTAGGCGTTTGAGTTGTTAACATAAGATTTAATAAGATGAGTCATATGTGATAACAAGAGACAGAAAAGAGCGTGGTTTAATCTCTTTGTTTATTCTTTTAGTGATGCTTGATTTGCAAATGTTTTGTTAAACCAAATTTGAGCGAATGACGGAAGAGTGTACAGGGCTATGTGATGAAATAGTTTGGAACTCCTAGAATTTTCTAGTTGGGCTATGTTGAAGCAGGGGAGGATGTTGACAGTATTGTAAGAAAAGATTGTCTATTTCATATACTCCTAGATTAGTGCATAGGGAAAGGAGAGGAAGACTTTGTAGTTGTTCTAAGCATTGGCAGGAAGCTTTCGTATGGAGAGAAACTTAGGCTAGGCAACAAGAATACATGAGTAGAAGAATAGATTTACAGGCAGTCCAAATTATTAGAGATGAACACAAGGAAGTTAATACTGGCACAAAGACTATTGGATCAGTCCCTGGAGTGGAAGTAGGTAATGAGTTCCAGTATAGGGTGGTGCTTGCTCTTGTTGGAGATTATCGTCTTTATCAAGCTATTACTGATTACATAAAACAGAATGGAATGCTTATTGCTATTAGTACTGTTGCCTCTGGAGGTTATCTGGATGATTTGAATAATCATGTTGTTTTATTATGCTTTGGTCAAAAAGGAACGCCATAGGTCAAGATAACCAACCCGAAGATCAGAAGCTTGAAAGAGGAAATTGGCTCTAAAGAATTGTATTTCGGTTAAGAATCCTGTTCGGGTAATACGTAGTTCTAAGGAGACTAAAACTTCTCTTTTGATGTGAAACCCAAGATGGTTTTGACATATACTTATGATGGCTTGTACACAAAGAGAATTACTGGCATGACATAGGTCTTCATGGTAAGCTAGTATTTAAGTTTGAGTTAAGGAGAGTTACAGGGGAACTTGAAGTTGCTTGAAGAGAAGTGAAAAAAATCAAAGAAATGCAAAATTTGTGAAGGTGTTTGTGTTAATGATATATTAGAAGGTAAGGAGTTATCTCCATCTATGTTGTGAATACCATAGATGATGAGAAATCAACCAAATTTAGTTACATAACTGAAATGAAATATTCCAATTGGTACTGCTCTACATCTCTTAAGGGTTGTGATTGTATCAATGGATGCTAAGACTCTCAAAAGTGTGCATGTATGGTCAAACATGGAAGAGAAATTTCATATAACAATAATGATGCTATAGTGGAAGCGAAGACCCTAGTCGACGAGTGTGGTCCTTCTTGCAAGTGTTGTTCTTCTTATTATAATAGAATCACCCAGCATGGAATAAAAATTCAACTTGAAATATTCAAGACAGAGTTGAAAGGGTGAGGTGTTAGAGCTCTGACTTCAATTGCATCAGGAAGTTTTATATGTGAGTACAGTGGGGAGCTTTTAAAGATAAGGAAGTGGAACAAAGACAAAATGACGAATATATGTTTGATATTGGACAAAATTATAGTGATTGATCTCTCAAAGGTGATTTTCTTCTTTAAATCTTGGTGCGCATTCTAGTTGAAATGGAGATGATGATGAAGTGTTTTGAGTTATAGTTATGCATCTAGATTGTAAAGGCACTAAATTGAGGTAATGATGTCTTCTTTTAAAATTCGGGACGAATTTTGTTTAAAGGGGGAAGAATGTAACACCCAGTTTCAGAAAAAAAAAAGAACGAGGGGAGATTTTTTTCCCCAATTCTCACTTTCTCCTCCTTTTTTTCCGGTTTTTACCCCTAGCCCCCAGTTTTCTCTTCACCTTTTTCCTTTTACTTTTCCATCTTTCTCTTTCTCTCCACTCTCCCATTTTCTTCTTCTTCACTGTAAAAATTACGGTCGGTTGGCAACTTGGTTTCAGTTGCTCGAAGACCACCTGAACAAGCCACGAGTTGCTTCGCCTGAGCCGTTGTCCTGCGCGTTGCGCTCCGTCTAAAGCTGTCAAACTAACCACTCGTTGCCAGCAAAGCTTGAACTAGCGCCGCCGCTTGAGCCCTAAACCAACGCCACCGCCCGAGCCCCGAAGCAATGTTGCCACCTAACCTCGTTCCAATGCTACCGCTGAGCCCCATTCCAGCATCGCCGCTCGAGCCCTACTCCAGCACTGCCCAGACCTATGCCACCTAGACCCAGCATCGCTTGAAGTCAAGCTGCCTGCGTAGTATCAGCTTGAACCTGGTCTGCCTGAGTCACTTGAAACTAGTTTGCCTGAATCGCCCGAACCAGTGCCACCTAAGCCTGCACAACTTGAGCTGCCAGATCTGCGCTGATCCACATGAAGAACCAATCTGCAAGGAGCCGGTTCGCTGATACGGCTAGCCACGTGAAAGATTACGCAAGGGAGTATGGTGAGAAATAATATGTATTTCTATGCTTTTTATGAAAATGCATAAATTATCCATATGTGATTATCATTGTTCATGTGTGTGGTTATGTTATGAAGGTAATGAATGCCTGTCTGTGAATAAGCTGAAATGTCTTCTAAATGGAAGGTTCATAAGTGATATGAATTTTGGTGCTCTGTGGACTCAGGGTACGGAGGGACGGTGTTAAGCAGGAGTGGTGGTAAGTGGGAGCGATGGTAAATTGGGTCGGTCAGTGCTCATGATTCTTGCCGCAATTCCTACCTATGATTCCCACCTACAATACTTGGACATGTTTCCATTTGTTAGGCGTTCATGAGTGATTCTTGTATGCTTCCGTGATGTATATGTGATTTATATGTTGCTTGGACGCTTAATGATTTGACTGTTGATGTTCATTCATATGTTGAATTAGGCTATTCTATGCCAATAATAAAGTGTTTTCTGCATGTTTCTGAAACTTGGATATGCATATCATGACTCATTGAGTGTTCGCTCACCCTTTTATTTTTCCCCTCCAGGTTTTAGTTTTGTCTGCTATTGAAGAAGTTTCTTATTGGTGAGCCCATGTTTGATTATGTGCTTGGATTTGCACCGAGCCACCTAAAAAATATTGATTTGCGAGGAGCCAGTTCGCTGATACAACTAGCCACGTGAAGGATTACGCAAGGAGTATGGGTGAGAAATAATATGTGTTCCATGCTTTTTATGAAAATGCATAAATTGTCCATGTGATTGTCGTTGTTCATGTTGTTATGATTATGTTGTGATGTAATGAATGCCTGTCTGTGAATAAGTTGAAATGTGTCATAAATGGAGGTTCAAAAGTGATGTGAATTTTGGTGCTCTGTGGACTTGGGGTACGTAGGGACGGTGGTAAGTACTGATGGTGGTAAGCGGGGATGACAGTAAATCTACCGGTCAATGCTCGCGATCCTCGCCTACAGTACTTGGACATGTTTCCGTTTGTTAGCCGTTCATGAGTGATTCTTGTATGCTTTCGTGATGTATATGTGATCTTACGACAGTGTGTTTGTATGTGATTATATGTTGCTTGGATGCTTAATGATTCGGATGTTGATGTTGATTCATACATTGAATTAGGTTGTTCTATGCAATAATAAAGTGTTTTTTGCATGTTTCTGAAACTTGAATTTGCATATTATGACTCACTTAGCGTTAGCTCATCCTTTTATTTTTCCTCCTCCAGGTTTCAGTTTTGTCTGTTGTTAGAAGTTTATTGATTGGTGAGCTCGTGTTTGATTACGTGCTTGGTTGTAGTTATTTCATTATTTTGTATTACTTCCATTGTGATAGTTTAAAAGTTAATAAATGTTGTGTGGTTGCTCCATTTGTCGACAGGCAGAATCTCGTTTACCTGCATTCTTAGTTAACGTGCTCATGGTATTATTACTGATTTAATTATAGTTAATTGATAGTTTTTTTTTTTTTTTGTGAACATACATGTTTGATAATCTGTAGTTGCAAATAGAAGCATATGTCAGAAATTGTTAGATCTTACTTTTATTTGCTTTTAAATACTTGGGGTCGCTGTTAGGATTTATTAAATTGTGTTTTCCACTGGTTGAAAAATTGTGATATGTCCTGTTTTTTATGGGAGGTTTTGCCAAAAATTTATGAAAATTTCACGTTTAGATTTATTTTATAGTGATTCTAGAGGCTAACTAGGGTGGGTAAGTCTACCCTAGTGGCAGTCATGTGCCCCCTATTTTGGGTCGTGACATCATTGATACAGGTTTTAACAATTTTTTTTTTCTTGTTTACATTATAAATATAAGTGTATATATATGCATATATTTGTTCACCTGTTATGTAAAAATTTTTTTATTTGGATCTATTATGAATGGATTTTAACAAATTGAAATAGGGATTTGAACAATTGAAGCTGACAGAATCAAATGGATTCCAGGGATTTGAACATATGAAGCCTAATCAAAAATGGGTTATGCGCTTGTAGCGTATAGGCAAACATTGTTGTTGCTACAAGCGGCTACCACAGCGTTCACCATGCCCAGCCAAGGTGACGACTTTTGGCCGTGGGTGAGCCCCCTGCCATGCTGCCGCCAACAATTGGTAAGCATTCAACTCTACTATAGAAAAGAAAAAAAAAAAAAAACACAGCATCTAAGGTTGAAGAAAATGATTGAACTGGCAGCAGCTTGGTTGGACCAGTCTAATTTGGTCTAGATAGTTTTGACAAAAATTCAAAATTTGCATTTTTGTGGGTATTTTTATTACGAACTCAAAGACAACAATTTGAGCAAAACAAAATTTTCTAAATTGTAGTAGAATAGATAAAACCAGTAAATTTATTATTTTACATATGATGTTTATATTTTTTTTGTTGGATGGTTTACTTGGATATTTGTGGATTAGTTGGTTTTAAAATAAGGCTTGCATGCCTTGCTTTATCTCTCACTCTTGTGTATATTTCTATCTCCCTCTCATGTATATACCCTTGGGTTTATCTTGAGGTTTCTATTATTGTTAATTGTAACAATTATTTAAAAGGAGCGGAGGTGATTGAAATTGTTGCATTATGGAGAATCAAACCCATAGGTCCACTAGATCCTAATGAAGGCTAATATAGGATTCGTCTAGGTTTTATTTTAATTCCATAGGATATCCACAACTATACCATTGCTTTTCTTATTTTTGTGATATACTTACTTTTATTTTGATAATTGTATGCATATAAATAACTTAATAAGGAAAGTAAAAATTTATGAGATCTTGGTTAACTTTAAAATCCTCACTTAGTTTGACCAAGTGTAATATTAAGTTGATGGGTAATATAAACACAGTTTAATCATCCATGCCTTCTATCGATGAAGTGGTAATGGTGACGCTACCAAGTTTAAGGTGCTATCTCACGAGTCGTAGGGTACGTTTTGCAAGGAAAGCTGTGTATACTACTTTAGAATATGATGCACATGGAAGTGACTTGGTTATGGCATTGGCACATAAGTCATAGAATGATTATAATCAAATCACTTACATGATTAATTGATGGTTTGACTTAACATAAAGTAACATGGGAGCTCATATGATTGGGAGTCTATGTAAAATACGAGGCAAACAACTCAAGAAATTGCATATGTACAATTGACAAAGATGCTGTCTACCTGTTGATTTATATATGGGTTTATATGTTTGGGACATGAGTAAAGTCAATAGGACTTCGAGTCTCACTAGGAAAATACGTTCGAATTTCTATATATGAAGATTATGGAATTTGATAAAATAGTGGGAGATAAATTTAAATAAAGACCATTTCATATCTATTTGCATATCATGAATAAATGCTAATACTTTGCCATGCTTCTTTATTTTGTAGATTCTATATTTTTATAAATGGCTAAAAATCCTCTTACCACCATTGTTAAAAGTAACAAATTAACTAGCTCAAATTATGCTAATTGAATAAGAAATCTTAAAATTATTTTGGATTATGAGGGATAGACATATATTTTAATTTAAACACCACCTAGTCTTTTACCTGAAAATACAAATTTGCATAATGGGAAGCGCACTCAAAGTGGTTTGAGGATGACAGTCATGCACAGTGCATCATGCTGGCTTCCATGTCAGTTGAGCTTATGAAGCAATATGATCACCTTAGACATGCTTCTAAAATATATGCACACTTGAAAAAGCTTTGCAAAACATGAGATAGGCGAAGAGTTCGCTTCCTTAAGAGAGCTCTTTAGACTTAGACAACCGAGGCTTGTCTGTCAATAAGCATGGTACTAAAATGATCAGTCTTATTTAGAAGTTTGGAAAGTCTTAACCTAACTATGTACAACGAGCTAATATACAGATTGGTCTTATAGTTATTATCAAGTTCATTCAATCAATTAGTGAACTTTAACATGCATCAAATGCAAGTTACACTTAAAGAACTAGTCAATATGTTGTGCGCAATGGAAACCACTATAAAAAAGGATAAGACTATTTTGCTAGTTAGTTGTTCATCTGATCGAAGGCTTCAAAACCAAAGAAAGGGAAAAAGAAAGGATCAAGTAAAGCAAACAAGGTAAAATAAAGGGTAGGGTCAAAAAGACTAAGGCTAATCAATCCAATCACCAGTGCTTCCATTGCGGCAAACTTGGGCATTGGGGAGGAATTGCAAGGACTATCTTGCAATTGTTTAGAAAAATAGTGAATTTTTTGTTGAAATTAACTTATCACTTATCGATGCCTCAAGGCAATTAGGTACTAGATATTGTTCTCATCTTTGCAATGATTTGTAGGTAATAGCAAGAAGCAGAGAGTTGAGTAAAGGAGAAGTCATCCTGTGACTTGGAAATGGAGCAAAAGTTGTTATTGAAGTCATAGGGACTGGTTACTTGTTTTAGTTTATGGTTTTAATTTAGTTTTGAACAATTTTGTT